>JABTXL010001975.1:4199958-4227197 GCA_025134845.1 Neodon shergylaensis | reverse complement strand
ATCTATCTATCTATCTATCTATCTATCTATCTATCTATCTATCTATCCATTTGAGAGAGGGTTTCTCTGTCTTAGGCTGTGCTGGGCTGAGCTCGAACTCACAGAGATTCACCTGCCTCTGCCTCCCGAGGGCTGGGATTAAAGGCGTGTGCCACCACCACCCAGTTCAGTTTTTTCTTCAGTGTCTTAAAGATTTTATTATATAAGTCTTTTACGTGTATGATTAGAGGGGTTTTGTTTGTATGTCTGTTTGTTTTAGGCCATTGTGAAGCGTGTTGTTTTCCTGATTTCCTCCTCAGTCCTTTTGTCCTTTGTGTATAGGAGGGCTACAGATTTCTCTGTGTTAATTTTGTGCACTGTTACTTTGTGAAAGTGTTTGTCAGTTGTAGAAGTTTCCTGGTGGAGTTTTTAGGGTATTTATGTATACCAACCGTCATAGCATCTACAAATAAAGACATCTTGACTCCTTCCTTCTCTATTTGTATCCCCTTTGATCTCCTTCGGTCTTCTTATTTTTTTTTTAAAGTATTTATTTATTATGTATACAATATTCTGTCCGTGTGTATGCCTGCAGGCCAGAAGAGGGCACCAGACCTCATTACAGATGGTTGTGAGCCACCATGTGATGGCTGGGAATTGAACTCAGGACCTTTGGAAGACAAGGCAATACTCTTAACCACTGAGCCATCTCTCCAGTCCCTTCGGTCTTCTTATTGCTCTAAGATTTCAATTACTGTATTGAGTAGGGATGGAGAGAGGAGACATCCTTGTCCTGCTCCTTATTTTAGTGAAAATACCGTGAGTTTCTTTCCGCTTAGGGTGATGTTAGGTGTGGGCTCTCTGCAAACTCTCTTTATCATGTTGAGGTATGTCCTTTGTATCTTCAGTCTCTTCAGAAATTTTGTCATAAATGGATGTTGGATTTTGTCCAATGCCTTCTCTGCATCTAGTGAGATGACCGTATTATTTTTGACTTTCAGGTTTTTGGTTTTTTTTTTAATATTTTTTATGGTTTATTTAACTTTATTTTATGTGCATTGGTGTGAAGGTGTCAGATCCCCTGCAACTGGATCTTCAGACAGTTGTGAGCTGCCATGTGGGTGCTGGGAATTGAACTCAGGTCCTCTGGAAGAGCAGTCAGTGCTCTTAACCACTGAGCCATTTCTCCAGCCCCGACTTTCAGGTTTTTTAATGTAGTAGATCACATTTATCGATTTATGTATGTTGAGTCATCCTTGCATCTCTGATATTAAGCCAGCTTGTTCATGGTGGATTTTTTATATGTTCTTGAATTTGATTTGCAAGTATTTTAATGAGATTTTTTTCAAAATCTGTGTTCATAAGGGATATTATATTAGTCTGTAATTTTCTTTTATTGTTTACTCATTGTGATGATTTGGCATCGAGTAATCATGGCTTTGTAAAATGAAGAAGAAAATGTTCCTTTAGTTTCTATTTTGCAGAGGAATTTGAGAAGTGAGTATTGGTGTTAGCTCTACTTTGAAGAACTCGTATAATTCTGATCTAAATCCACATGGCCCTGAGCTTTTATTGATTGGAATATTTTTAATTACTGTTTTTATTTCACGAGGACTATGGGCCTGTTTAAATAGTGTATTTCATCTTGAATTAACTTTGGCAGGTAGTATATGTCAAGAAATTTTCCCTGTTATTTTAAGCGCTCTTTTTTGGTGGGATACAGACTTAAAATACATCCTGTAGTTTTCTGACTTTCCCTGGTGTCGATTGTAATTTCCTTCTTTCCATCCTTAGTTTTATTAATTTGGATTACCTCTCTGTGTGTCTTTTTCTTAACTTGGCTAAAGGTTGTCAATTTTGTTAATTTTTCTCAAAGAAACAACTTTTCATTTTATTGATTCTTTGGGCCCCGACATAGAAAACTATTTTCCCTAACTGGACTGGTATGGAGGAGCAAGGAATAACCAGACACAGCTTACACCATCATCATGGAAGGGCATCTCAGGCTTCTCCCTCTTTCCTGAAGATCTACCCGCGTTTATTATCAAACATCTCTTAATCCCCCCCACCCCCCAATCGCTCAACCGAGGTGGATACCTCATTAATATTCTCTTTCTTGGGAACACCTGCTAGGGAAAGCACCTGCAACTAAGTCATCAGCTTCAGCAAACACCTCTCCCCAGGCGATCTACATTTTTAACAAAAGAGAAAGGAGTAGCACATCCTGGCTTTTGTTGAGGGCAGTGACAGGCTGTCTGCAGGTCTACATGACCACCTCAGGTGGGCCTATGGCTTCAAAGCCTGGCTGCCACACCATACGGAAATATGGGCCTACAGTGTTATTTGTTGGTTTGTTTATGTTTCATTGATCTCAGCCCTGAGTTTGATTATTTTTGTTCCTCTACTCTTTTGGGGGTATTATTTCTTATTGATTTTCTACAGCTTTCAAGTGTGTCATTAAGTTATTAGTGTGAGATTTCTCTAGATTTATTTATTGTGTATACAACATTCTGCCTCCATGTATGCCCACAGAGCAGAAGAGGGCACCAGATCTCTTTACCGATGGCTGTGAGCCACCATGTGGTTGCTGGGAATTGAACTCAGGACCTTTGGAAGAGCAGCCAGTGCTCTTAACCTCTGAGCCATCTCTCCAGTCCTGTTTTTGTTTTTAAATGTAGGTAGGCATTTAGTGCTGCGAACTTTCCTCTTGGCACTGACTTCACTGTGTCCCAAATGTTTGGGTCATCCTGTGTTTTATTTTTATTCATTCTAAAAAGCTTTCAATTTCCTTCTTGATTTCTGTCTTGACCAGTTTTCATTCAGCTTCCATGAGTGTATATATTTTCTGCAATTTCTATTGTTAATATCTAGCTTTAATTCAATGTGGCCAGATAGGACACAGGACTTTATTTCAACTTTTAAATGTATTTGCTGAAACTTGCTTTGTGTATTAATATGTGGTCAGTTTTGGAGAAACTTCCACGGGGTGCTGAGAAGTCTTTCATGTTTAAGTAGAATGTTCTGAAGATGTCTGTAGTGTCTGTAGACATTAGGTCTTTTTTTTAAAAAATGATATTTAACTCCAGCATTTTTCTCTTTTGATTTTCTGGATGACTTAGTTTTGGTCTGTTGCTATGGAGAGACACCATGGCCAAGACAACTACTGTAAGAGAAAGTATTCAATTGGGGGCTTGCTATAGTTTCAGAAGTTTAGTCCATTATCACCATGGTGGGGAGCATGGAAGCATACAGGCAGCCTGGAACAGTAGCTGAGAGCCACGTCCTTATTGGTAGGCAGAGATAGTGGCTCGGAGTTTGGCATGTGTTTTTGAAACCCCAAAGCCCACCCAAAGTGACACAACCTCAACAAGGAAGGGCACACCCTGAAATCCTCCTATTCTTTTCAAATAGTGCCACTACCTGGTGACTAAGATTTCAAATATTTGAGCCTAAAGGGGGCATTTTTATTGACATCAACCCACTATAACCTGCCTTTTGGTGAGAGTTGGATATTGAAGTCATCCACTAGCCCTGTGTGATGCCTAATATGTGATTTTAGCTGTAGTAGTGTTTTTTTTTTTTATGAACTTGTGATTGGTGCATAAATGTCTACAATTGAACTATATTTTTGGATTTTTCCTTTAATAAGTATGTAGTGTCCTTCCCTATCTCTTTTGATTAATTTGGTGTTAAGTCTTTTTCATATAGGAAAATAGCTATGTATGTTTGCTTCTTGTTTCACTTTGCTTGGCATAGCCTTTTCCGTCTTTCTGTCATAAGACGATTATCTCTCCTTAGTGGTAAGGTGCCGTTATTGGATGAAGAAAGATGGATCCTGTTTTCTAATATAATCTGTTAATCTATGTATTTTTATTGGGGAATTGAGACCATTGATATTGAGAGTTTGTTTTTTTTTTTTTGTTTTTTTTTTTTTTTTTTTGTTTTTTCGAGACAGGGTTTCTCTGGTTTTGGAGCCTGTCCTGGAACTAGCTCTTGTAGACCAGGCTGGTCTCGAACTCACAGAGATCCGCCTGCCTCTGCCTCCCAAGTGCTAGGATTAAAGGCGTGCTCCACCACCGCCTGGCGATATTGAGAGTTTTTAATGAGCAGCATTTGTTAATTCCATTATTTTTTGTGGTGATTTACCCCTCCCTTTTTTGACTAACTGTTTTGAGGTTATTTATTACTTTTTTCATCTTTGGTGTAATAAAACTTCTCTTCAGACTTCAGATGATGTTTGAGTTGTTTCTTCATGTAGCTATCTGGTTGTACCTTTGTTGTTCAAGTATTTTGTTCTTTTTTTTTTTATTGCCTAATTTGAGTCCTAGCCATGTATGGTGGCTGTGACGTTCCTGAGTCCCAGCCAAGTGTGGTGGGTGTAGGGTCCTTGGTAGAGAGTGTTCTGAGGGTAGGGGAGAGTAAAAATAAAATGGGGATGGGGTAAAGGGAAGGATGGAGGGGGCATTGGGGAAGAACTAGAAGGACCATGTGTCTGCACAAAGGCTGAGTACCGAGGGGATGGAGGTGGGCTGGTAGGAGGAGTTCAATCAGCATGGCCAAGGGTAAATCTGAAGAACTAGCTGATTGGATTATTTATTGCTTGTCTTTTTCTTTCTCCCTATTAATATGAGAGTTTTGCTAGTTTTCTGTGTTATGCATGATAGATTCCTTCCCATTTCTTCTGTGTTCAGCTATTCTTTTCATGAAATTCATTCTTTCCTTGTCCCTCTTGATTGAGACTGTCTTTCATATCTGTGTATAACATTCTGGGTTTTTGTTTTGTGCCAGTCTTGAAAAATACTTTTTTCTACACTAATTTAAAAAGGCAGTTCTCCTGGGCCTTTCTGGATATAGAAATCTTGGTTAGCAGTTATTTACTTTCAGGGCTTGAAAACCTATCACTCTGTCCTCCTGGCTTTGGGGGTCTCTGGTGCTATTTGGATGTGTTTGTGGGTGAGTTGGCCTCTTTGCTTTATACCTGTTAATATTTTTTTAAATCTATTTTTTTTGACATTGTGACTATGACATGCTATCGGGAGAGTAACTTGTTATGCCACTTTGCAATTCTTCATGCCTTAAATTTTTTTTTAAAAATCAACATATTTTCTTTATTTATTTTATAAGTTTGCAAACAGTACATAAATCCGGCAACATTTTGAACATGTTAAAAAAGCCAGATCTTAAACAATACTGAAGGTAGTTTTAAAACAATAAAAATATTGAGTGTGCAGTTAAGATTCTGCAAACTAGCAGATGAGGAGTGCTTTTACACATAAAATACATATTAAAGAAAACAACATAATTTATCTTCACAAAAATCACAGCTAGGCAATAGATACTTTTGAGGAACCATGTTATGTTGCTTTTCCATGTTTATTGTGTTTCAATTTGTGTGTGTGTTGGTCTGGACATCTCTTCTCATTTTATTTGAGGAACTTCTGAGTGAACAAGTATTTAAAAAAACATTTTTTATTTTATTTATTTTTTAATAATTTTTAAAATTATTTCATGTGCATTAGCGTTTTGCCTGCATGTATATCTGTGTGAGGGTGTGGGATACTCTGAAACTGGAATTACAGGCAGGAATGAGCTGCCACGTGGGTGCTGGGAATTGAACCCGGGTCCTCTACATGAGCAGCCAGTTCTCTTAACCGCTGAGCCATCTCTCCGGCCCCTAAAAAAACATTTTTAATACAATACATTCTGATTGTGGTTTCCCTCTCCCTTCTCCTCTCCAGCTCCCCTCCAGCCCAGACCCACATCCTTTCTGTCTGTTCTTAGAAAACAGGCATCTAAGGAGTTATAATAGACCTAAAATAAGATAAATAGACAACAAACAAATTGGAGAATGACAAAACAACCAAATGAGAAAAGGGGCCAAAGAAAAAGTTCACCCCCCCCCAAATATACACCTTTTGCACACTTGGAATTCCATAGAAAACCAAAACCAGAAGCCATAATATGTAAGTAAAGAACGTGTAAGGTAGAAAACAAAACAAACAAAAACCAGCCTGACTTAACATTATGAGACAAATAACCTCCCAAATGCCTTTGAGTTCATTTAATGTTGGCTATTTATGGGGGCATGAGGCCTGCCATTAAGAATAGTTTGTTTCCCCAGTGAGAGTCCCTTGGAGAAAACTAATTTTTTATTTGCAAGTAGCTATCAATTGGCAATAGCTCTTGGGTTGGGGTTGGGCATGTGTCTGCATCTCCTTTCTGCTCTAGGACCACATCTGGAGTAGACCCATGCAGACCCTCCGGATGCTGCTACAGTCTCTGTGAGTTATCATGTGCTCCAGCTCTGTTGTGTCTAGATGCCTTGGTGTTTGGTGTCCTCCACCCACCATGGCTCTTACACTCTTTCTCCCTCCCCTTCTGCAGGGTTCCCTGAGCCCTGAGGGGAGAATTTTGTTGGAGACATCCCTTTTAGGTCTGAGTATTCTAGATGTTTCAGATGTGTTGTTAAATTACTAGTAGGAAATCTCTCCACTTTCTTTTTGTAAGCACTTAGTTTTATTAACTTGCTTCTTAGAATCACTTTTGCTGTGTCCCAGAAGTTTGGTTATGTTGTATATGCATTTTCATCCAATTCTAGAAAGTTCTAAAGTTTATTCCTAATTTCTGTCTTGACCCATTTTCTTTCTTTTTTTTAAAATATTTATTTATTTATTATGTATACAATATTCTGTCTATGTGTATGCCTGCAGGCCTGAAGAGGGCACCAGACCTCATTACAGATGGTTGTCAGCCACCATGTGGTTGCTAGGAATTGAACTCAGGACTTTTGGAAGAGCAGGCAATGCTCTTAACCGCTGAGCCATCTCTCCAGCCCCGACCCATTTTCATTGAGTAGTAATTGTTCAGTTTTCCTGAGTTTGTAAGCTTTCAATGGTGTTGATTACCAACTTAAATCTGCGGTGGTCAGGTAGGTTGCAGGGTGTTATTTCAATATTTTTGTATCTGTTTAGACTTTCTTCGTGTCCATGTATGTGGTTAATTTTGGAGAAACTTCCATGGGCCACTGGGAAGAAAGTATATTAGTTTGAGTTTGGGTAAAATGTTCCATAAATATCCATTGGTCCATTTGGTTATGACGTCAGTTAGCTCCCATGTTTTTCTGCTTAGTTTCGTTGGAATGACCTGTCCCTTGGTGAGAGTAGAGTAGTGAAGTCTTCCAATACCAGTGTGTCAGGGCATATGTGATTTAAGCTATTGCAGTCTTTGCTGTTCACTTCTTGTGACCTTAACTAGGCTAGAAAATGGACCTCAGAGATGTGAGTTTAGGGATGGGTACTAACATAATAGAAAGATGACCTGCTCTCGGAGGGTGTCGTATGTCAGGCGCTGTAAGGATTCTGCATTGTTACATCACTAAATTCTCACAGGGACTCACCAGGTGGGTACCATCAGTGCTTTCAACAGGATGTGGAACCCTGTCCTAGCAATGAAGCAGGGTGGCCCCGCCTCTGCCTGGCCCATTTTTTCTGTCCTACCATTCACAGACAAGCCTCAACGCTTGGAGGAAGGTCACATAGGGGTTGAAGAGAGTCAGTCTCAGCAAGAACGAACCGCTGCTTTCTGGAAGCATAAACAAGCAAAGGGCAGGATGTTTGGGGGCAGAGTACTGGGGAAACCTCTTGGAGAGTGGGTAGAGGAGTTGCTGATGGCTCAGGGTTCCATTAAACCCAGAGATACAGGCTTGGGAGGGACATCACAGTCTGACACGAAGGTCTCAGCATTGCTGTCGTCTCACCGTTGCTGTGGGGAGCGGAAAGGACAAGAAAGACAGTTAATCCTGATGACTACTGTCCTGGAGACCTTCCGTTTATCCATGAGCAAAGCATTTTCCTTTGGTTTCTCATTGTAAAAATTGTTAGTGAAAGGGTTCTGGTTGAAGGTGACTCTCATGCTTCAAATCCAAATGATAAATTTCACTTCATTATATTCTGCTCAGTTGATGGATGAGAATCACAGGGTCTCATGTGGCTTGGTTCATAATTTTGATAGTTTTCCTCAAGGCAAAACATTGCCTTCCTGTGGAATTTTGTCAGAGTCAGTGTGTATGAATATGAATAGCTTCTTATTCTAATGAAATCATTAGAATACATAGATTTCTAATAACTTGATTTAATAATGCGAGTTGAATTAACTTAACTGGAACTTCCTTCTTAGCCTCATTACCCTCTCTGGATAATCCAGCATCAGTTATTTCTCAAGGGATTTTCAGAAAATTCTAGTCAATAGCAGCGCGGAAGTGATAAGAATTTCCATCTTAACATAGAGCTTAGGATACAGGATTAATTTAATAAGTAGATCTGACTAGCACTCTCTGTGAAGCACTATGCCAGGTACTTTAGGAGAGTATGCATGATTGGGCTGGGCTCGGTATTAATAATGGAACAATACCGCTCAGCATTCGGCTCCCAGTGTTTGCAAAATCCTTTCCTCCTCGTGGTGATTTAAAATCGTATCAAGAGCATACTAAGTAACAATAGCTCAGGGTTTGTCAGGATGAGGGTTTTCCTCTCTGTATACTGTATACTCTCTGTATCTTTCAGTTATTTTTTTTTCTTTTTATTAAGATAAACTTTTTTTCCTCACCCAATATATATCCTGGTCATCCTCCTCTCTAGTCCTGCCCCCAACCTCCCCTCCCATATGGATCCACTCCCTTTCAGTTTCTCATTAGAAAAACAAACCAGCTTCTCCGGGATGATAATAAAACAAAGTATAGTAAGATAAAACAAAAATTAATACATCGGAATTGGATAAAACAAATAGACAGAAGGAAAAGAGCCTGAGAGAAGGCACAAGAATCAGAGATCCACTTGTCTACACACCCAGGAATCCCATAAAAGCACTAGACTGGGAGCCATAATAAATACGCAGGTGACATGGTACAGACCCACGCAGGTAACCTGCAGGCTGCGGCAGTGTCTGTGAGTTCATATGAGTTCATTTATGTTGGTTTCTTCGTGTCCTCCATCCCCTCTGGCTCTTACACTCTTTCTGCCTTCTCTTCCACAGGGTTCCTTTAGTCCTGAGGGGAGGAGTTTGATGAAGACAACACACTTAGGGTTGAGTGTTCTAAGGTCTCTCATTCTCTGCATAACAGCTGACTGTGGGTCTCTACATCTGTCCCCATATGTGGCGGGAGGAATTGTTGTGGGATATTTGTACACTGTGCAAAGATTTGTGGCTGCGATCGGTGTAATAAAAAGCCGAATGGTCAACAGCTAGGCAGGGGAGGGGAGGCTAGGCAAGGTTTCTGGGGAGAGAAAGGAAGAGGAGGAGGAATCTAGGCAGATGGATTATGCCATCAGACTTGAAACAAGTTGGACATACCATACTGAGGGAAGATAAAAGTCATGTGGCAGAATGTAGATTAATAGAAACAGGTTAAATTATGTTGTAAGAGCTAGTTGGGAAAATGCCTAAGCCAAGGCATTATTTGTGAGCGGGTGTCCAAAGATAATCTGGCAAGACAGCTTGCTACATTAAGCCTCTCTAATGATAGCTGAGCAAGGCACTGACCTATGAGAGTAGCAGAATGTCACTGGAGTAATTTTATTGTTATATTTCTTTTTAAAAGAGTAGTATTTGATTTTTCCCTATGTCCTATCTAACCTCAGATTCCTGATTACCCAGTACTAGGTATGGGTTCCATTTCAAGGAGTGGGCCTTCCGTCAAATCAGACACTGATTGGTTACTTCCACAAGGTTTGTGTCATCAAGACATCAAGATATGCCTAGCATATCTTGCAGGCAGGATTGTATTGTAGATCAAAGGGTTTGCGGCTCAGTTGGGATTTGTTTCTCCTTTGGTAACCTACAGAGTACCTTCCTCAACCAAAGACCCTAGAACGTAGGGGCAAGGCTCTAAGTAGGCACCAGCTCAACTTCTCCATGTTCAATGAGTTGTCAGATGCTGTATTCAGCATTGGGGCCTTGCCATCAGTGTGTGAAGAGCAACCTGTAGCCTTGGAAACAAGGCTGGGTTATTTGGGGATTCCTGTGGGACCCCTTTGGACAAAAACTCAATTAGATATAATCCAATCCTGGGACTCAAAACTTCATTTGGTGACAAGAGATGGCTTTGTCCCAATATTTGACAATTTCATGTAGATTGCCTTCCTATATTTATTTATTTTAGGAAGCTTCTACTGTATTGATTTCAGTACTACCCCTCAGATGGCCCTTCATTTTAGCTGTCTCTCCTGTCTTCCCATTCTCATCCTCCTCTCTTTTTCCCTTCCCCACTTGGTTCTCTTGTTCCAGTCCCCTCTTCCGTCCATAATCATCCGTTCTATTTCCCTTTCCAAAAGAGGTCTGTCCCTCCCTGCTCCATTGTGCTACACCTAACTTCTGTGGTTCTACATATCAGAGCTTGGCTTTCACTGACTTAGTTGTCTTTCAGTTACTACAGTGACAGAGGGGGAGATATTTTTAAAGGCAAGAACAGAAACAAGCCACTTTGAGGCAGACACTCTTCTCCATCAGTGCCCTGGGACTTTCACGCTTCCAACTCGCCCACAGTGGTTGTCCGAGCCAACACAAACCCGAGTTGGTGAGGACAAGCAGAGGATGCTGGTATTCAGTTCCTGTAGGCACATACCTGGAGGGGTGAGCTACCATACTGTTTTCCAATTGCACTATTTAAAGTCCCAAAAGCAATGAGTTTCGAGTTTTCCACATCATACCCAACAATTACTTCCTAGGCTTTTCCCCAAATTATAGCCATTCTAGTGCATATGAAATGGTATTTCAGTGTGCTCCTTTTTTACTGTGGTAAAATACATAACACAAATCTTACCATTCTAATCATTTGTAAGCAAGAAATCTTGTGGTATAGAGTATAATTGAGTGTTGTGTGACCACCATACGCAGTGTGAGTTTTTAATTTTCCCCAGCAAAATCGCTGTACCTATTCAACACCAGCTTTCCAGTGTCCCCTCCTCCAGTGAGCAGTGACAGCCATTCTGCTTTCTTTCTCTGTGACTCTGATGACTCCAGGCTCTTCTTATAAACATAATGATGGCTTGTCCTTTTATGTCTTGCTTGTTCCATTTAGCATAATGGCGCTGAAGGCTTGCCCAAGATGCAGTGTGCATCAGAATTTCTCATGTTTAATCTAAATGCTATTCTTCTGTCTGTATATTATCACATTTTATCCACTCATTTATCGTGTGTGTGTGTGACATGTATGCATATGCCATAGCACACATGTGGAGATGAGAGGGCAACCTTGGGTTGTCAGTTCTCACCTTGAGCCTTGCTTGGGAGGGGTCTCTTCATCTTTTATTATTCTGCCTCCATGTATGCCCGCACGCCAGAAGAGGGCGCCAGATCTCATTACAGATGGTTGTGAGCCACCATGTGGTTGCTGAGAATTGAACTCAGGACCTCTGCTAGAGCAGCCAGTGCTCTTAACCACTGAGCCATCTCTCCAGCCCCGGGAGGGGTCTCTTGAAAGTCGCTGCTAGTGTTCATACACCAGGGGAGCTTGCTTCCCGCAGTTCTCCCACCTCATCCCTCGATGTCCTCATAGGTGCGTGTTGAAATTGCAGACACTTTACACTGTCCTAGCTTTTATGTGGGTTTTTGCATAGCAAGTGTTTCTGCCACTAGTCCATCTCCTAGACTTCCACTAATTTGTCACTGGACAGTTGAGTTGTCTGTTGTGATCGACATTGCTATGAACCTGAATGTACAAATATTTCTTTGAGTTTGTGCTTTTAAATTCTTTTGGGTATGCACCCAGAGGTGTTTAGAACTTCCATTCTAAATTATAGGATACTTATAAACTTTGTTGGTAAATTCTTATAGCCATGTTCAACAATGGCTCTGTTACATGATAGCAATGTACAACCGGTCTTGTTTCTCCATATGATTTTCTGGGCTTGATTTTCTTTTTTTTCTTTCTTTCTTTTTTTTTTTTTTGGTTTTTCGAGACAGGGTTTCTCTGTAGCTTTGGTGCCTGTCCCGGAACTAGCTCTTGTAGACCAAGCTGGCCTCGAACTCCCAGAGATCCGCCTGCCTCTGCCTCCCGAGTGCTGGGATTAAAGGCGTGTGCCACCACCGCCCGGCTTGGGCTTGATTTTCTTAATAATGTACTTTGAGTCATAAAAAGGCTTTAGTTCCTTGAGTATGATTTACCAGTTTTTTTGCATTGCTCTTGTTTTTGTTGCCATAACTTACCTGTTGACTGTTACTATAATGAAATACCTGATATAATTAGTTTATAAAGAGAATGGGCTACCTTGGTCTACCGTTTTAGAGATTCTGGTGCAAAATAGAGTGGACTCTTTGCTTGCAATGCCTCTGGTTTACCTATTAGATGGCACCCAGATGACAATGGCAGGGCTTGCATGATGAAGCAAATCTCATCTCCAGAAAATAAAAGAGAAAAATGGCGGTGACAGGCTCCACAAACTCCTTTGAGGGCTGTCTTGGTTTCTTTTTCTGTTGCTATAATAAAGTGACCAACGAAGGCACTGTAAGCAAGAAAGCGTTATTCTAACTCACAGCTATAGGCTGTGCTCCATCACGGGGAAGTCACAGCAGCAGGAGTTTAGGGCATCTGCTTGGCTCACAGTCAGGAAACAGGAAACAACAGGGGCTTGTTCTGAGACCACTTTCTCCTTTTTTTTTATTTTTTTATTTTTTATTTTTCGAGACAGGGTTTCTCTGTAGCTTTTTGGTTTCTGCCCTGGAACTAGCTCTTGTAGACCAGGCTGGCCTCGAACTCACAGAGATCCACCTGCCTCTGCCTCCCGAGTGCTGGGATTAAAGGCGTGCGCCACCACCGCCTGGCTTCCACTTTCTCCTTTCTACACAGTTGAGAATCGCACCCCAGGGAATGGTGCCACCCACAGTGGGCAGGTCTCCCATCTCAGTTAACCTAATCAAGATAATGCCCCCCAGGTGTGCCCAGAGGTTGGTCTCCCAGGTGAGTCTAGAGTTCACCAAGCTTACACTGTTATTAACTGTCACGGCTCCACTCTGTGCCTATCTGACATTCAAAGACGCCAGTTAAAAACTAGCCTTTCACTCCTTGTCCTCAGAATCCCATGCTTATTGTATAATGCAAATTACAGTCTGACTTTAAAAGTGCACGTAGTCTTTAACCATTCCAACAGTTTAACAGTCGAAAGTCGACATCTTGTCTGAAACTTAAGGTGATTGCTTAACTGTGAACTGCTTCAGAATAAAATAAATAACTTCTTTCCATCATACAATAACACAGATAAACATCCTCATTCGGGATGGAAGAACTGGGGCATGACAAGGAATGGTTGGATCAAAGGAAGACTAAAGTCCAGCAGGGCACAAACCAAATCCTATAACTCCATGTCTGGCCCTTGATGAAATGGCTGGGCTCCAAAGGACTGAGGTAGCCCCACCCCTCCACTTTGTTGTCTGCACTGCTTATAGCCTCTCTCTTAGGCTGGCTCTATCTATGACTACAGTCATAGAGGGAAAACTACACAGAGAAAAGTAGTTTCCTTTAGCGGATATTCTTGGGTCCTGGCATCTCCAATATCCTGGGGTCCTAATTACAACTCCGATGTAATGTTCATGACTTCACATAGTGGTCTTTTAGGATCTTCTTGCAAGGATTCCATCCCTGCCACTCATTGCCTGTCCCCAGCTGACCCCTGAACCAGTGGAACAGGACTCCACGATCCCACTAACCTTGCATCTTTCACACTTCTAGGGAAGATCCGGAAGTCTGAGTGATGCTGCCAAGTTTTTTTTTTTTTTTTTTTTTTTTTGGTTTTTCGTGACAGGGTTTCTCTGTGGTTTTGGAGCCTGTCCTGGAACTAGCTCTTGTAGACCAGGCTGGTCTCGAACTCACAGAGATCCGCTTGCCTCTGCCTCCCAAGTGCTGGGATTAAAGGCGTGCGCCACCACCGCCTGGCTATGCTGCCAAGTTTTGATGCCACTTTGAGATGTCCTCGTAGACCACAGCTGCATTAGACCACAGCTAGGCCATGGGAAACACATCTTCAGCTAGTTATCTTTGAGGAGCAGGAAACCCTTTAGTTCAGGCTTTCTTCTTTCAAATGAGTTTGGATCTTCGCACAGTAAAGCCCTGGGTGGGTGGAGTTTTATTTTGCGGATATCTCTCCTAGTATCCCAGTGCAGGACAGAGGGAGTCTCTTCAGTGGCACTGGTCTCTTTAGTGATTATAACTGCTTTCTCACCGTGGGCCTGAATCCTTTCTTGTCTTGAGCTTTTCCTCTGGCAAATAAACTAGTCCATTGTTTTTCAGTTCAACATCATTCAGGTTCTCAAGACACGGCAGATTGCAGTCAGTTTCTTTGACAGTGTATGTCATGAAGCTATAGTTCCTAATAGAATCCTCATTCACCTCTAAAACTTCATGATTCAGGTCTCCATGGTCTGCATTTCTCTCATTTTTTTTGGGGGGGGGAAACATTTATTTCTATTATCATATATATGTTTATGTGTGTATTGGGTGTATATAGGGCATGCACACATGTGCATGTGAGCACACACACACACAAGTACATGGTATACACGTGGAGATCAGCAGACAACTTTGTGAGGTCAGTGTTCTCCTTCCACTTTTACATGGGCTCTGCTCATTGGACTCAGGTAGCAAATACCTTTACCACTGGGCCATCTCACAGGTCCTTCCTAAGCATGCTTGCCTTCCAGCTTCCCATCAGAATGGTTCATTAAACTCTGCTTCCAGCACGATAGTCTTTTCTAGTTCCAAGTACCAAACTCTTCCACATTCTAGCACGAGGAGCTTAAAGTAGCTGGGCACATTGCATCCACAGCCAAGAAACAGCAAGGAACGCTATGGTCCGATTATCTTCTCCTTGCTATATATACATCTAGGGTCTCAGCCAGGGAATGGTGCCACCCACAGTGGACAGATGGTTCTACTTCAATTAACAATCAGTACCCACATGCATGCTCAAATGCTGGTCTCCCAGGTGATTCTAGAGCTCATTAAATTGACAACAAAGATTAACTCTTGCAATGGCATACCCTTGATGACTTGATGACCTAATGACTTCCAAGGCCCAACATTTAAAAATTCCACCACCTCCCTTTAAACACGTGGGCCTTTGTGGGATGTTTAACATCCAAACTACATCACACATGTAAGAATCAAAGTCAGAGCCATGATCATGAATCTTGATACCAGTATTGTCTTCCTATGAATTTCATAGCTTTTGCTCATATATTTAGAGCTCTGATCCACTTTGACTTAATTTCTGTATAGGATATGAAATTGAAGTCTTACTTTTTGCTTTGCATATGCAAATACAGTTGTTCCAGAAATACCGGTTGAAGTTTATTTTTCCCTGTGGAATGGTGATGATATATATGGTTTGACCTTATCAAAGAGCAGTTGGTCTTGGATTTATTTCTGGGTTCTTAATCCTATTTCCATAGTGTATATTTTTATCCTCTGATAATATCATATTGTTTGGATTATTCCAGCTTTGTAGTAAGCTTAGAAATCTGGAAGTGTGGATTTTCTTTTTCTTTTTTTCTTTCTTTAGATCTCCTTGGTATTTGTGGTCTCTGTAATTTTATGTAAATTCGAGACTTGTTTCTGCCAGAGATGCTGATGCATTGATGTGTTGGTTCTGTAGAATTACTTGTGTATTCACATTTTGATATTGTATTTTTATCCATGAACATAGTATGCCTTTTCATTTATTTAGAGATTGAATTTCTTTCAACAATGCTTTGTGATTTAGGAGGTATAAGGCTTTTGCCCCCTTAGATACAGTCATAAGACTTTGTTCACTTAGATCTTACTGTGAACAGAGCTGATTCATTAATTTCCCTTTTAGATGGCTCATGGCCAGGCTACAAAAACACAACTGATCTTTGTGTACCGATCTCACACCTTCTAATTTATTTGAATTTATTAGATCTCACAGCTTTCCTGTATATTTTGTTGATTTTCTCTACATAAGATTATGCCATCTGCAAACTGATATTATTTGTACCTTTCTTTTTAATTGTGATGCCTTTATTCCCTTTTCGTGTCTAATTGCTCTTGTTAGTGCAATGTTGACTTGAAGTGGTGAATGCAGACTTCCCTGTTGCAGCCCTGACCTTGGGTAAAATCTTCTAGTCTTTAACATTGAGTATGATATTAGATGTAGCTTTTTCATAAATGCCCTGTCCAATGTTGAAGGCATTAAGGGAAGGAGAGTTTCAAACAGTGCTTGTAGAAGTAACTCGAACCCTATGAGATGCTACTCTCTCTGGAGAGGCCTTTCTTATGCTTTTGCCAGTTCTTAAAACACTTTGTAATACAGGATTGCCTTTGCTGTACGTTGTGCCAGAGGTTTCTGGGCACATTTGCTTTTATGGCACGACCATTTGGGGTTCCATAGCAGATCAGGGAACTGGATTACTGAGTCCTCAGCTCTAGAAACCTTTGACTTCAAACTCATCTTTCTAATGGTGTACTCTACCCACTTCAGTGGTTTCTTCCTGTCTTTGACCTTGACATGAAGACCCTTGTTTTCTCCATAATTCTTTCACATGTTTAAGAAAATACTCCAAAAAACATTTTATCTTGTTCTAAGTCACCTTGAGCTGGTGTTGCTAGTTTTTCATTCCTAGAAGAGAGTGTCCCTTGGGCCACTGCCTGCTGAGGGTAGAGATTCTGAATACAAGTTTCTTCTTGCTTAGAGAGGGCACAAGGGGGCATCTTTGTTTGTCATCTATCTACAGAAAGATACATGGTGATAGGAGCAAGAATGGAATTAATTGCAAGGCAGGGTGAGATATTTGGTCAACATCACTCAGTGTTTCATGGCAAGAGGTAAGTAACTTGCCTTTCACTGAGATGCTCAAAAAACAGTGGTTTTAGTCACTTAGTCTCATCTGACCTAAAGAGAAAAAGAAGTTGTCTTGAATTGGTCTTAGAGGCTACCCAAACTCCGTGGCAACCATCTGGTATATTTTATAGTAGACACATCCTGAGGACCAAAGGGGTCGGCGAGTTGTTAGGATCAAAGCAAGAGGGTAGGCTCACAGTAGTGCCATCTTCCCCCTTCTCTTCTTCTCCCTCTTTTTTCATCCCTCCCTTCCTTCCTTCTTCATGGCTTTAAGCCATGAAATAAAAACAATTTTATCATATATAACTCCAAATTCCAAGATAACCATAGCCACCATCCTCAATAGCATAGAATAAAATTAAACAGCATAAATTAAAATTCTGTGAAACAATGATCAACGAAATTATGGCCTGGGCTCGCGTGCGATGTTACAACAGACCAAACCATAACAGCGTCACTCAGGCTGCAACGCCAGACTGAAGCAGAGTTGTTCCTCTGACTTCCTGAGAAATGGCCAACACTACCGTTTCAGTGGCTGGATAATGGCATTCCTTCCGCTTTAATCTTCAGCAGGAAAGGGATTTGGAAACCACCAACCTTTTGGCCCGTTGCTATTTTTCTTCGTCCTTTTTCCTTTCTCCACATTGTTGGTGCTGTGGAAGAGAGTTCTCTGTATCTCCCACTCCTGGGATGACCTGACTCGCAAATTGCTCTTTACTTGCTGGTTGTTAAATTATTTTGTCCCAAGATGTTTTTATTTTTTTTTTCAAACCAACAGGACTAATTTTTAGGGCAGCTAATAAGCTTCATTCTGGGATCAATTGCTTGGCTTTCTCCACGTCAAAGTTCCCAGTGGAGGTAGATATTTGAAATTCACCTCACTCATGTCTCCTGTTCCTCAGAACGGTCGGCATGCCAGTCATAAATGGAAAAAGTCTACATTTACTTGGGAATCGATTCAATTAATAAATAAGAGTTTCCTAGAGGCAGGCCCCATCTCTTCCTTGTGTTCAAATCATCAACCACAGTTCCTAAACATCTCTCCTTTTGCAAGTCTCCACTTTAATCCAATTCACTCTCACCCCTTGCCCCCCCACCCCTTGCCCCCACTACCCATTGTCATTCCTTACCCCCATCCCTTGACCTATTACCACCACTTTCCCCTTACACACACACACACACACACACACACACACACACACACACAGCTCACCAGGCTGATAGCAATAGCATCTGGACCAGTGTGACCGGAAGCTCCTCTCAGCCCTGGGGTGGCA
The DNA here is from genome assembly GCA_025134845.1 of Neodon shergylaensis. Classification (NCBI taxonomy): domain Eukaryota; kingdom Metazoa; phylum Chordata; class Mammalia; order Rodentia; family Cricetidae; genus Neodon; species Neodon shergylaensis. Next base: position 4,209,094 of record JABTXL010001975.1, on the reverse strand, counting down.
GATGTTGCAGCATTTTCTATCCCACTGAACCCAGACACAACTGGCTTTGGAGCAATTATCTGTGCTGACAAAGTCCCCAGGAGATCAAAAGTCCCGGTGGGCGGGGGGGGGGGGGGGGGGGCGTGTCTGCTTCTACTTGTCTCAAATCTTTTCTCTGGCAAACAGTAGGGGTTAAAATAATTTTGACTAGTATACAATGTAGATAAGCTAAATAATTAGCTCATTTGTTAAGCTGATTATTTCTCTGTTTTGTTCACTGAGGTACCTTCCCCTAAGAGCCTTAAACTGAAGGCCTCTGCTTATGCGAGCTGTAGTACTCTGAACCGGTTTTCAAAAGAATGCCTGAGTGAGTGGATGAGGGAGGTGAGGGCAGCCCAGTATCACGCTTTGATATTGTTTCAAGCGCTGACAAAAACCCTGCCTTGGGAACTTCTGGATAGAAAATACCTCCAGGAAATTGGAATTTGTACTAGGGCGCTCTAAACACCTGGCCAGAGCCTTATTCGTTTTACAAAGAACTGGGAAAGATAGCAGCACTTGGTCACAGGCCAGTATTTTGAGGTCAGCCACTTTATCCTGGGATTCCCATCCTCTCTCTTCGTCCCTTGCCCATCCAGTTAAATTGGAAAATAAATCCCAGCCCTCGTAAGGTGTTGGCTGATAAAGGCTTGAGCTATTGCCCCTTCAAGGGGAATTTGCATTTTAATAGAGGATCGTCAAGCCCCAAAGGAATCAATATCTCTAATGCTGAAATTTCAAGCACCAGCAATTGAGATGTTTTCAGGACACCGTTCAGTATTTCCAATCCAACCGTGGCACGGGGTGGGGTGGGGGTGGGGCTCCATAAATCCTGTCAAGAGGCCGTGGAAGAAGGGCCTCTGCCTTTTTTATACTTTTCAACTTTGCTTCCTAATTTTCGGTCAAGCCTTCATACTCCTAACACTTTAGGACTCTTTCACTCGAATAGGTTTAAAGTTGTCCCATCAACAGGGCCACAAAGCCATTAAGGCGACCGAATTTCCAGGTTTCCTTGCAATTCCAAGGAAGCCAGTCGTTTTAAAAAACTGTTGGGCAGAGGGAGTATAGGAGACTTAATAGGTTGTTACTGTGTCCATTTACATTCGCCTTGCATATTGTTTTAAAGCCCAAACTTGGGACTTGTTTTATAAAAAGCCCCGCGAAGGAAAGGTGGATAGAAGGCAACTGCCTGCCCCCAGAATAGGTGGCTGCTAGGGAGATTCTGGAACTGCAAGATAGCGTCCAGGTTTATCTTGGTTTCTGCCCAGCAGAGGAGCTGGAGGTCGCCACGCCTGGGACTCAGAGCAGGGCTCCTGGTCCTCAGCGCCATAGGTCCTGCAGCCCGGCTCCTCCGCCTCATCCAAAGGCTCCCCGAGGAGCCGGCTCGCTACCCTTGCCCTTGAGGAGACTCGGTCCGCTCTCTCCTCAGGATTCTCCACCGACCGAGAGGAGGCGCCAGCGCGGAGGACACACCTGCGACTTCTCCCGCTCCCGGCTCCGCGCCTGGTCCCCACTCCGGCTTCCCGCTCCCTCCCGGGCCCAGCGCGCAGCGGCTAGGCTCGCTCCCGAAGCCCGCGGCAGCTCGTGCCCGGCACGGAGGCTCGCGCCCGCGCCCGGCCGGGGGAGCGCGCGGACGGGCGGACGAGCGGGAGAGGGCGCAGCGCGGCCGGCGGGCCCTGCGCAGTGGCGGTGGCATGGGCGCGGGCATCGGCGCGGGCTGCGGGAGCCCGGCTTTCTGGCCGGCCCGGCCGGCTGGTGGTGACCGCGCGTCGCAGCCTCTGCTGTCCACGGGGAGGCGGTCCCCGCAGCCGGCTCAACTTGCCTCGGCGCCTCTGTGAGGAGCGCAGCGCGGAGAGAGCTTGCGGGGCGCGATGCCTCCGGCCGGCGGCCCCCGCACACCGCGCCCGCACGCGCTGCCCCACAGCCTGTCCCGTTTGCGCGAGTGCCCGGGCCGTTCCCGCATCGTGCTGGCTCTCGGGGCCACGCAGATGGCGCTCGGATGCCTCATCGTGGCCGTGAGCTTCGCGGCGCTCGCGCTCACCACCTCGGCCCGCGTGCGCCACTCCTGCCCTTTCTGGGCCGGCTTCTCGGTGAGTGTCTGCGGCGGTGGCGCTGGCCGGGACCCGGAGCTGCAGTGACGGCGACGCGGCCCGCGCCTAGTGGGGGCGCGGACGCCCGGGTCTGGCAGCCGTGGCTCGGGTGCAGTTTCCAAGTCCCGGGCAGGGGAACTCCGGGGACCGTCGCTAGTCGCACTGCCGCTCCAACGCGCTGCGCCCGGAGTTACTTTTCGGAGGGGAGAGGAGCCAGACGCCCTCCCCTCGCCACCTGGCGGGTGGCGGTCGGTGGCGAGTCCCTGTCTGGGGCAGCTGCTGGGAGCTCTGCTCACCAGTGACCGACCCGGGCAGCGGGCGACCGTGACCGAGGCGGCGCGGCGCGGGGACGCCCGAGCCCGGGTCCTGAGCCCGCTGTGAGCGGCTCCTTTCGCTGCAGTTTTCGCTGGGGGCGTGCGGTGTTACGCGTTCGGTTGCGGGTCAGTCCGGGGGAGAACGGCTGGTCCTGCTCTGATCACTCACCTCCCGGACACGGAGGCGTCTTGTTTCTTTCGTAATCCCCTAATCCTGCTGGACCGGCTGGCGACTGGGAGCCAGGAGTGTGCTTTTTGAACTCTAGACTGATTTTCAGGTCCTTGACTCTCAAATCTTCCCCTAGGAAACATTTATTAAAGAAACCATGGGTCCGAGATGATTTATTGATTTATTTAGGTATTTTGTAGCGTTTTGATAAAAGTTGCTTATTTTCTATATCAATAAAGAACGGGCATATGGGAATTAGGAGATGAATGCGGCACGGGTATTTATAAAGACCGACACTTGTTTCGAGAACTCTTGACATCTGTAACTACATTTGGTCGATGGTGCACAAATACATTACAGGCTTCCAGTGAACGCTATGCGTTTAAATTCCGCTTACACAGACCCAAACCAAGCCTTTGGAATTAATGATCGCTGTTTGTTCTTAACTTTCGTAATTTTAGAAAAAAAATCGGTCTTGCTTTTTTTTTTAATTTATTTTGTTTGTAATGGCCTTTGTTCTTGCAAGTTCCTTGTCTGGTTTAAAATGAAATCCTAGCAAAACTACCCTTGAAACAAGGATCGATACAGGTGTGGCTGTTCATCCTAATGGGAGTATTAATTTTCAAAGCTTCTTTCAGACGGGGTGGGGAGGGGGGCTCATCTTGGAGAGCTAACTATGATGACAGGACGTGTGGTCACAGCTCCCAGTGTTCAGATCGATGAGAGGAGGTGGGCGGCCGCCTCTAGGGAGCCGTGGTCCAATCCCGCCCCTATATATAGTCTCCACACATCTGTTGCTCGGTTTTTAGCAATACTTAATATGCATTGTTTTCATGTCTGTCTAGTGGGTACTGAGTTTCAGCCTGCTGGAACCAGCCTACAGGTGGCAGACTGGTGGTGAATTAGGCTTCCTGACTCTTTGCCCGAGCCTCCCCCACCTCCTCTGAGCCTTAGCTGAATTTCCCCAGGGTTTGCAAAGAGAACTGCCTTTTTTTTTTTTATAATAATAAGCCTTAAAAAGAAAACATTAATTGGAGACAGCAGAAAAAGCACTTATATTAAAATACACATCCCCTGCATTTCGTTGCAGGGGTTAAGTTGGACAGGTAAAACAATAATGCGGTTTGTGTTTCAAATGCTGTTGTCTTCAACAGTTAGGAGTGGTTGGTTCTGGTTTCCCCCCAGTTCTGAGTCATGCCTGGTGTTAGGCTGTGTGTTCGCACTTCTCCAGGCTCTAGAGAAGAGCACCGAAGCCACCACGAAGTGCTTACACTTTTTACCTCCTACCCTCTGGCCTTCATCCCACAGGCTTCTCTTTAATCTTTCTTGTGTGGGGATGGAACAACCCCAATCATACGAGGTGAGTGCTCCGCCCCTGAGCTGCATCTCCAGCCTTAAATTCAACATGGTCTATCGTCTCTGCCCTGCAGAAAGAATGGTTAGTTCCAGTTGGGACAGGCTTGCCTGTTGATGTGGTTGTGAGTTGGGAGCATGGGTTCCTTGCCTTTCTTATACAGTCTGCCCTCAGCACCAGCAGCTTCTGTAGCCATGGATTCAATCAACCACAGAATGAGCATATTCAGGAAAACTCTGTTTTTATACAGAAATATGTATAGAGTTTTTTTTTTGGCCATTACTACCCAAATAATACAGTATAGCAACAGTTTGCATGGGATTTATATTGCATTAGTTCTCATAGGCAGCCTGAAGATGATTTAAAAGCATGCAGGAAGACATGTGTGGGCTATATGCAAGTTGTATGACATATAAGAGATTTGAACGTCTGACCATGGGGGCTGGGAGTTCCTGAGATGAGTCTCCTATGGATAATGAGTATATTTGTCCCAACTCCCTTGAAGGGTCTTCCTTATAGACAGGTGACCCCTGATAACTGGCTTTTATGGACCTCATGGTGGGTTTCATGCTGTACTCTGCTCTGAACCTTCTGTAAGGAGTGCTTCATTGCTGCCTCAAACTTCTTTGATCATCTGTGGTTTGGACCTGTTGAAGAATCATTATATCAGCAGTCCTTCTCTTGAGGAAGCAGTAGTACTGAGAAAACCAGTTCTCACTTTATTGAGTACTTATTGTGCCCTGAATCTGACAATCCCTTTTACATGGATCCTAGGCCACTTCACTGGGGGCCCAGTGGACCCCCTACTGTTCAGGTCCTTGGACAGTTCCCTCCCTTTGAGTTTCCATGAGGTGTCTCCCTTGTTAGCCAGGGGAATGACACACAACCAAGCCAGCTTTTCAGGGCTTGCTCCTCGCACAGTCCTGGCTCCTTGTGGTGAGTGATCTGAAATGGACAAAGAAGAAATACATGAGTGCCTCAGGGCTACTGAGCCAAGAAGTGGCTTTGAGCTTAACTTTAGACACACCAAGTTGTCCAGGACACAAAGAAACCCTGTCTCGAAACAAAACAAAGCAAAACAGCAACAACAAGCACCAAGTGCCTAACTGGAGATGTCACTTAGCTGTCCATGTAGCAGAGATGGAGGAGAGCCTGCTGGTGGAGGAACCCACTTTGGCAAGGCGGTCCCACCTGTTTCTTAGGAGAAACCCTAACCATGTCTGAAAGGTGGAGGTTCAAGAGAAATTTAAAGACACATTACACTGGGGACATTGAGGAAACTTAAAAGTTCCATGTGTGTGTGTGTGTGTGTGTGTGAGAGAGAGAGAGAGAGAGAGAAAGAGACAGAGAGATGTGTATATGTGTGGGTATGTATGTGTGTATATGTTTATGTGTGGATGTGTATGGATGTGTATGTAAATGTGTATCTGTATCAGTATATGAATAAGTGTATATTTATATGTATGTGTCTGTGTGCATATTTGTGTATGTGTGAATATATGTATGTGTATATATGTATGTGTGTATTTGTGTATATGTGTCTTTGTGTGTGTACATGTATGTGACTATGTGTATGTGTCTGTGTGTGAATGTATATATATATATATATGAATGTATATGTATCTCTATGTGTATGTGTGTGTCTGTGTATGTACACATATGGGATTGCCATGTGGAGGTTTCAGTTCCTGACCACCTGGCCCATTGCTTTCAGGTCTGTGGCAAGGCAATATATTGTGGTAGGAGTGTATATCCTGCTTAATTTGAACCAGAGAGCAAAAAGAGGAAGGAAGAGGAAGGGCTGAAACCTACCATTCCCTTTTAGGTCATGAGACCTCCCACTAGGCTCCACCTTTTTCCATTAATGCAGTGCAAAATGAAGTCCTTACCTCGTGGACCTTTCACGGATATTCTAGAGCTAAACTATAGCAGGGGAGCTTGGCAAAGCTGGAGGCAGATGAGGTGGGACAGCTGTGGCCAGAGGCCAGCGATGACCAACAAGCCAGATGGTACTTTGGCTTCTGAGGGCCACTCCTCATGTGGTCCCCTGTCCCAGGTTGCACTGTCCAACAAGTTAGGAGTTAAGTCACCTCTCTCTGCATGACTCTGTGGCGTGGTTGAGTGGTGATTGGCAGTACGTTGAGAGCCCGGAGTCAAGTGGCGTCTTGACCAGTTACTCCTTAGGGAGCTGTTTCATCATTTTCTTTCTAATTTTGTCAATGCCCAGAACCCTGAATAAGTGCGTTTGAAATCACCTGCACAGCAGCTGCCGGCAAAGAAGCTGAGCCTTTGTGTAAGCTAAGCCCTGGAAGAGCAACGCCGCCAGACTTCTAAGAATATTCCTAAAGCAGTATGTAATTGTTGCCATAACCAAAATCCAGGAAATGCACAAACACACTCTCTTCTCCACTGCGCTCTGCCGATAGGTAGCTGATGTTGCCAATGGTGTGTAATGTCACTCAGCAAACTTCACCGTCACAAGTCTATCAGAATGCTTATATGTGAAATGCATCCTTTTCTTTTAAAGAATATGGAGCTGTGATTCTAGCACCCACATTTTACTCGGTGGCTCCCTATAAAGTGTGATGTGTCTCGTCCCTTGTCACAGTTGGTGATAATTTTGAATCCACTCTTTCAGTGACTGTGTAATCATCCACACTGCAGATTACTGTGGTTTATTCGCTTTCTTGCTGCTGGGAACTTCCCGGTGACACAGATTCTAAGTGTCTGATGCTGCTGGTCTTAGATGCCAGCGCCTGCTTCCGAGAGTGATGTCCTAGGGGGTGGATTTGCTACTAGTCAAAGGGTGTCCAGGTTGGAATTCTGTTAGGTGTCATTGGGTTAGTTGAGGGAAAAGGTTATGATCATTCTCACCCCTGACGCCTTGCATAAGGATTTGATTTTTCCCCACCCATGAGACCTGGAATATTAGCAACCTTGAGTGATTTTATCAACCTGACGGAAGAAGTTTGGCATCTGTTTTCATTTGATGTGACTTTTCTAGCCACTTCATTCTATCTTGCAAATAATCTTCTCGCTGGGCTCAGTTCTTGCTATCTTTTGAAATATTTAAAACTTTGCAGTCATATGTCCGTTTTCACTTTCATAGTTTCTGCATGTTTCCCTCTTAGTTAGGATTACAGAGGTCACACAAATAGCCCTAAGATTTTCCTTCTAAGACTTAAATTTTACTTTTATGCCCACAACTTCACTAATCCAGAATTTATTATTTTGTTTATTTGTGTGTGTGTGTGTGTGTGTGTAGGCAGGCACAGAACAGTCTTGTGTGTGTGCACACGTGCGTGCATGCACACACACATGCACACGAAGGCCAGAGGACAAACTTGGCTGTCATTCCTCCTTAGGTGAGAGCTACCTTGTTTTTTGAGGCAGAGTCTCTCCCTGGGACCTGGGGCTCTGTGATTAGTCTCGACTGGCTGGCTAGTGAGCTGAGGACCTGTGCCTCAGCCATAATCCCCAATGCATTGGCCGTGTGCTTGATTGAACATGCTTTCTCTATGAGACACAAAGGCAGCCTTGTTCATCTTGTCTTTTTTTTCTGGACATTTTGGGAGCCAGGTTGCTGGCTTGATGTGACATCACCCCTTCATGGTTCTCCACTGCTACTTGCCAGTGAAGACCTCTCTGGATTAAGAAACCGACATTGGAACAGGCTTCCTGCCCAAGCTGCAGCAGACTTTATTCCAGGCTCATCAGACATCCACATGTTTCCGCTCTCTCTGTGGCCATTTTCCGTCCTAAAACCTGCAGCCCCCACAGGAGAGACCACTGCTGGCTCATCCTAAAAGCCTCTCCCAAGGGAAGCAGACTCAGCACAGCTACCATGGCAGAGTGTCTTTGGTGTGATGGTCTTAGAAGGAAAGATGTTGATACAGCTTCTGGCTTCTGCTCAACCTCTAGAAGAGTAATTCTCAACCTGTGGGTCGCGACTCATGGGGAGGAAGATGTTGACACAGCTTCCTCTCAGCCTCTAGCACAGCGATTCTCAACCTGTGGGTTGTGACCCCTGGGGGAATTGCATATCATATAGCCCGCATGCCACATATTTACATTAAGAGTTGTAATAGCAGAGTTACAGGTATGAAGTAGCAACAAAATAATTTTATGGTTGGGGGTTCACTGCATGAAGAACTGTATGAAAGGGTCACATCACAGCATTAGGAAGGTTGAGAACTACTGATCTAGAACCTCACCCTTGGTACCCCTTGGACTGCCATCTCAGAGGCCATCATCTGGGTGAATGTCACACACCCTCGCATTCCTTTAGATGCTTCATTTACCTTCAACAGATACCTTGAGTAGGGGCGAGTGGGTGAAGGCACTTTCTGCCAAGCCTGAAGGCTTGCTTGAGATCCCCAAGACTCACATGGTGGAAGGAGAGAACCAATTCCTGCAGGCTCTCCTCTGACCTCCATGTGTATACTGTGACGTGCATGCCCGTACGTGCCCCCCAAATAAATAGATGTAATAAAGCCCCAAGTCCCCTGAGATAATCATATAAACTGAAAAGGAATATTTTGCCTCCCATTTATAGAGGATTTGGCCCATGGCTGGTTGGCCCTGCTGCTGATAGGCCTGTGGTGAGGAAACACATCGTGGGAAGCACTGTGGGAAGACAAATTGCTCATCCAGTGTGTGTGAGTGTGTGGGAGAGGGAACTGGAATCTTGTTCTTCTTTTTAAGAACATGACCTTGCAGCGACCTAGAGATCTCCCTAAAGGTCCTATCACCTCCCATTTTGTGCTGCCCTGGGAACAAGCATGTAGCACATTGGTCTTCGGGGGATCACTTAACATTCAAACCACAGTATCTGTACTGTAATGGGTCGCCTTTGCTCTCCGGGAGGCTCTGGCTATGTGCCCTCCTGTGTGCTGACCAAGGACATCCTGGTCCTTCCTGTGCAGAGACATGGCGAGTTGAGAATGGGATCTCTATGTCTTCACAGCATGCCAGACTACCTGGATTCTATCCCTGCTTTAAGCTGATCTTTCCCCCTCCGGTTTATTGAGCTATGGTCAACAAATAAACGACATGCATTTAAAAGGTGGCAACATAGTGCTTTAGTACATCTCGTGTGATGGGTGTTCCACAGCCAAACCAAACCAAACCAAAGCAAAGCAAAGCAAAGCAAAGCAAAGCAAAGCAAAGCAAAGCAAAGCAAAGCAAAGCA
>JABTXL010001975.1:4163498-4190270 GCA_025134845.1 Neodon shergylaensis | reverse complement strand
TTTCAATACTCTACTTTCTCCAATAGTTAAGTCATCTAGACAAAAAATAGTCAGAGAAACATACATCGAGTGGACGTAACAGAAATCTGTAGACTAGTCTACACAAAACACCAAAGAAAGCACCTCTACTTAGCAGCACATGGAAGCTTTTTCTAACAGACCACATCCTGGGACACAAAGCAATTCTTTACAAATTCAAAATGATGGAATTAACTCGGAGTGTCTTGTCTGAACACAGTGCAATAAAAGTTAAAATTGACAGCAAACCAATCTCTAGTGAATATCCAAACTCCTGAAGATTAAACAACTCATTATAATGAAGAAAAGGTTAAAGAAGAAGTCAAGAAAGAAATAAAAGTTCCCTGAACTAGATGAAAATGAAAACACAGCAAAATTTCCAGGACATATTGAAAGCGGTCCTATGAGGGAAATCTATAGCTCTTCGTGCTTGTGTTAAAAAGTCAGAGGGATCACCCATACATGACTTAATGAGGAAACTCAAAACTGGAAAAACAAGAACCAACCAAACCCAAGTCCACTTGAGAGCAATATAAAAACCAGAGCAGAAACTAGTGATACAGAAACAGAAAAACAATACAAAGAACCAATGAATCTATGAGCTGGATTTTTGAGAACATAAGCAAGATTGACAGACCCTTGGCCCAGCGAACCAACAGAAAGAAAGAGAGGACACAAATGAACTGAATCAGAAGTGAACAGGGAGACATTAGGACAGACACCAAACAAATTCACACTATTAGAAGGGAGCACCTTTAGAACCTGTATTCCATTAAATTGGAAAACCAAAAAGAAATAAACGAATTTCTAGATTCAGCCAAACCACCCAAATTAAACAAGAAGTCAACAGTCTAAACAGACCTGTAACAAATGAGATTAAAATAATAATAAAAAGCTTCCCAGCTAAAAGAAAAAAGTTCAAGGTCAGATCCAGATAAAATCCTTGTTATTTTATCCAGCTCTCCCACTATATCTATCTCGCTCCCTTGTTAGAGCACCCCCACCCCACCCCATCCCACCCCCCATGCCACCCCCACCCCCTATCTTTCCCGCCTCAGCCATCGATCACTTATATTCGCTGTTCCCTTTTCTATTGCCCCCCACACACTCGCAGCAGGCCATTTTTCCTTTCCTGCTTTCTTTAGTTACTCCACGCTATGAACTCACTAGAATCTAAAGACTTGGAAGCAGGAGCCTCCAATGAGAAAGAACTTGCTCTGTTTGTTTTTCTGGGTCTGGGTTACCTCACCCAAAATGATCTTTTCAGGTCCATCCATTTACCTGCAAAGTTCATGATTTCATTTTTTCTTCACAGCCGGGTGGTTTTCCGTGCTGTGTATGTGTTTTCATTATCCATTCTTCGGGCGAAGGACAGTTTGATTATTTCCATTTCCGAGCTCCTGCGGTTATGGCTACAGTGAACATGGCTGAGCAAATACCAGTGGAGTGGGATGTTGAGCCCTTTGGGCACACACACCAAGGAGTGGTACACCGAGTCTTATGGCAGATTTACTTTTAGCTTTGGGAGAGTTCTCCACACTGATTTCCGTAGTGGCAGCACCAGCTTGCCTTTCTGCCATCAGCGAATAAGGGTTCCCTTTCCCCATACTGCCTCGGGCACGTGTTTTGATTGTTTGGTTGACCTTTGCCATTCTGACTGGAGTGAAATGAAATCTCAAGATTGTTTTGATTAGCAGTTCCCTAATTTCTAGGAAGGATGAACACTTTTGAGGTATTTCTTAGCCATTTTTACCTTCTTTTGAGAACTGTCTGTTCATGTCCCAAGTAAATTTTTTCGAATGGGCCATTTGTTTCTTTGATTCTTTTCTTTTGAGTTCTTTATATATGCTGGATATTAATCCTTTCCCATATGTATCGCTGGTGGAAATCCTCTCCCATTTGTTTGGGCTTCTTCTTCACCCAGTTGGCTGCTTCTCTAGTTGTGGTGAAACTTTTTAGTTTTGTGAAGTCCCACGTGTCAGCTGTTGGTCTTAATTCTTGAGTAAATGGAGTCCTGGTGAGGAAGTCCTTCACCTGTATCACGTAGGGTACCGCCTAGCTCATCTTCTGTCAGTGCCAGTGTCTCAGGTTTCATATTTAGGTCTTTGATCCATTTCAAGTTAGCTTTGGTGAGAGGTGGTAGGCACGGGTCTCATTTCACTCTGCAGGTGGACATTCCGTTTTCCCAGACTGAAGGTGTTTTCTTCTCTCCAGTGTATACTTTTCAGCCTCTTTGTCAGATATTAAGTGGCTGAAGTTGCATGTACTCATGTTGGGTCTTCGGTTTTGTTCTGTGTGTCTACAGGACTCCTTTTTCTGTCAGTACCATATTGTTTTTATTAGTATGGCTCTGTAATATATCTTAAGATCTGGAGGGTCATCCCTCCATCATTGTTTTGCTATTGTTGTTCAGGACTGTTTTCGCTATCTTGGGTCTTTTCTGGTTCCATGTGAATTTTAGGATAGTTTTTTTTTTCTATTTATGGAAAGAATGAGAGTAGCCTGGATTCTATAGGTTGGATGTATTAGACCAGCGTGTGGTAGGGCTGAGTGATAGTTCATGAAATACGACTGTGTCCTTTGTGGCAAAGGTGTGTTGTAGAGGAGATTAAGTTATGGGCGTTGAAATGGCCAGATCATGCTGGGTCATCCTGTGAGCTCAGAGTCAGCACAGTTGTCCTTACGGAGGGGTACAGAGCAGTTCTGTGTCAATAGGCGTGATGACAATCAAAAGATTAGGATGACGTAGGTACAAGGAAGTTACGTGCTAAATTCCACAGGCAGCTGTAGAAGCTGGGAAAGAAGAAAATGGTTCTTGGTTCAAGATGGGAAACAGGTTCTGAGGGAGGCCTCTTGACACCTTGAACGTGGCTCAGTGAGGCCTATTTTTAGACTTCTGACTCCCAGAACTGCAGTATAAAACAGCTGCATGGCTTTGAAGCCAGTAGGATTGTAATTTATTTGAATAGATGTCGGAAAGGAATATGGTTGAGAAATTCAGGGGCGTACTGGGGGAGACAGAAGAGGGTAGGTTTTGTTCTGGTGGTCCAGGCATGAAGAATGAAGAACCCAGCTGGGCTGCAACCTGGCAGAGCCCAGCTGCAGGAATCAGAATGGAGTAGGAGCTGTTTCCACACTCTTCCTTCTGTCTCAGGTGACAGCTAATGAAGTGACGTGGCCGGGTGGTCATGGTATCAGCTAATCAGGACAGACACAAGACCTAATATTGTTATATCCTCACTTTGGGACATCAGTCAGAGAGATTTACACATTACCTCATTTAAACCGTGCCGTACTCCTCTGAGGAATGAGTTGGTGCCTTATGCCTTTTTTGTAGGTTAGAGATTATAGGGCTCATTCCCTCCGAGGAGATCTGTTTGAGGGGAGGGATCTGTGCAGGAAATGGAAATAGGAGATTGGCAGCTTGGCCTTGGATGGTAATGTGGAGAGCAAGTGTGTGGAGCGGGGTGCTGGGCACTAGGCTGAGCCGGGACATGGAACAATTGGTAGAGCCCACTTTTGTGTTTGGAAATCCATGAGGATTTCCTACCTGTCCTACCTGGTGGTCCTGGCAGCCCTAGTGGAGGAGGGCTGTGGCAGCAAAATGAGTCTCCCTCTGCTGAGCTGTGAGAGCAGGGACCACAGGGCCAGCAGCCTGCTGCTCTCCAGGTGTCCCCATCCATTGCCTCTCTTGCTCCCATGTTGTGTGTGTGTAGGGGAGTGAACTTACAAGGGGCCAGAGCACACTTGGTTCTGGTGGGTGGTGAAGGGAAAGTTTGTGAAATGATTAAAAGGGGTTTCTTTGACTTTTTGGAGCCTCCTTTTTATCATCTGTGCAAAAGAGGGATTGACCCTGTGCCGCCTCCAGAGCAGACAGCACTGAGGCCGGCAGAAACGTAGAAACCCATCACGCCCTCATCAAACATGTCCAGGCGGAGAATGCAGTGCTGTGTGGGGTGAGAGGAGCAGGTGGCGTGGTGAGTCTGAGAATTCTCACATGAGGGAACTGCAGGGATTAGGGGACTTGCAGGTCCCTACCTCCAGATCGGGGAGGAGCAGTGAGGTCTTGCTAGGTATTTATACCATGTAGACCCCACAAACATGTTAGCCACTCCTTCTTGGCCCCAATGAGTGACATTCACAGGGTCTCTCTACTGAGACTCTGAAGGCCAGGTGTGGGGTTTGGGAATTGTTATGGGAAGCTGGAGCCAAGCAAAGGGAGAGCCTTGGGTAGGAGAAGAACCAACCTGTGGTGGAAATGACTCTAGAGCAGCGATTCTCAACCTTTCTAATGCCACGACCCTTTAACTCAGTTCCTCATGATGTGATGACTCCAACCACAACATTATCTTCATTGCTGCTTCACAACTATGATTTTGCCACTGTTATCTGTGCCTGTGCACCATTATGTCCCTGGTACCCACAGAGGCCAGAAGAGGGTGGTGGATTTCCTTGAACTGGAGTTATAGATGGTTGTGCACTGTTCTGTGGACTCTGGGAATTGAACCTGGATCCTCTGGAAGAACATCCAGTGTTCTTTAGCTACTGAGCCATCTCTCCAACCCCATCGATTACTAATTTATTTCCTACAAAACAGGTTTCCAGATTCTCCTCATATTTTAGTTGGGTTGCAGTAAATTTATGGGTCAATCTAGGGAGATTAATAACTTCATAGTCTGAAACATTCTCTAGGAGAATATTATTGCTTTTCATTTAGTTTCTTATTTATATGTCTCTTTTCCATTTCTGTAATGAAATATATAATGCTGAACAATCAATAAGAAAGAGATTCAAACAGTCATCAAAAGTCTCCCAAACAAAAAAGCCAGAACCAGATGGTTTCAGCTCAGAATTCTACCACATTCCAAAGAAGAACTAATACTAATACTCCTCAAATTATTCCACACAATAGAATCAGAAGGAACATTGCCAAACTCTTTTTATGAGGCTACAATTACTCTGATACCCAAACCACATAAAGATATTACTAAGAAAGAGAATCCAGACCAATCTCACTCATGAACACTGATGCAAAAATACTAAATAAAATACTGGCAAATTGAATCCAAGAACACATCAGAAACATTATCCACCATGATCAAGTTGGCTTCATTCCGCAGATGCAGAGATGGTTCAACATGCAAAAATTTGTCAATGTAATCCACTGTATAACAAACTGAAAAATAAAACCACATAATCATCTCATTAGATGCTGAAAAAGCTTTCAACAAAATACAACATCCCTTCATGATAAAGGTTTTGGAGAGAGCAGAGATACAAGGAACATACCTAAACATAATAAAGGCAATAGACAGCAAACTAACAGCCAACATCAAACTAAATGGAGAGAAACTCCCAGTAATTCCACTGAAATCAGACAAGGTTGTCCATTCTTTCCATATCTATCCAATATAGTTCTTGAGGTCCTATATGGAGCAATAAGACACCAAAAGGAGATCAAGGGGATACACATTGGAAATGAAGAAGTCAAACCTTCACTATTTGCTGATGATAATATAATTTACATAAACGATCCAAAAATTTCTTCCAAGGAACTTCATCAACTTGTAAACATTTTCAGTAATGTAGCAGGTTACAAGATTAACTAAAAAAAAAATCAGTAGCCCTCCTGTACACAGATGATAAAAGGACTGGGAAAGAAATCAGAGAGACAACACCCTTCACAATAGCCATAAATAGCATAAACTATCTCGGAGTAACTCTAACTAAACAAGTGGAAGACCTGTAGAACAAGAACTTTAAATGTTTGAAGAAAGAAGTTGAAGAAGACACCAGAAAGTGGAAAGATCTCCCATGCTCTTGGGTAGGTTAGAATTAACATAGTAAAAATTGCAATCTTACCAAAAGCTATCTATACATTCAGTGCAATGCCCATCAAAATCCCAGCAAAATTCTTCACAGGCCTCAAAAGAATAGTATTCAACTTCTCCTGGAAAAGCAAAAAAAATAACAATAGGATATCCACAACAGTTCTGTACAATAAAGGAACTTCTAGAGGCATCACAATCCCTGACTTCAAACTATACCACAGAGCTACAGTGCTGAGAACAGTCTGGTATTGGCATAAAAACAGACAGGAGGACCAATGAAACTGAATTGAAAACCCAAATATTAATCAACACACCTACAAATGCCTGATTTATGATAAAGAAGCAAAAAATATAAAATGGAAAAAAGAAGGCATATTTAACAAATGATGCTGGCATAACTGGATATCAACATGTAGAAGAATGAAAATTGATCCATATCTCTCACCATGTACAAAACTCAAGTCCAAATGGATCAAAGACCTCAGCATAAAGTCAACCACACTGAACCTCATAGAATAGAAAGTGGGAAGTACACTTGAACGCATTGGCACAGGAGATCACTTTCTAAATATAACCCCAGCAGCACAGACACTGAGAGAAACAATTAATAAATGGGACCTCCTGAAACTGAAAAGCTTCTGTAAAGCAAAGGACATGGTCAACAAGACAAAATGACAGCCTACAGAATGGGAAAAGATCTTTACCAACCCCACATCGGACAAAGGACTGATCTCCAAAAGATACAAAGAACTCAAAAAATTTGTCATCAAAAGAATAAATAATCCAATAAAAAATGGAGTACAGACATAAACAGAGAACTCTCAACAGAGGAATCTAAAATGGCTAAAAAGACACTTAAGGAAATGCTCAGCATTCTTCGCTATCAGAGAAATGCAAATCAAAACAATTCTGAGATCCCATCTTATACCTGTAAGAATGGCTAAGATCAAAAACACTGATGACAACTTATGCTGGAGAGGATGTGGGGTAAAGGGAATACCCCTGCATTGCTGGTGGGAATGCAAACTGGTATAGCCCTTTTGGATATCAGTATGGTGATTTCTCAGAAAACTAGGAAACAACCTTCCTCAAGACCCAGTAATACCACTTTTGGGTATATACTCAAAGGATGCTCAATCGTACCATAAGGACATTTGCTCAACTGTGTTCATAGCAGCATTGTTGGTCATAGCCAGAACCTGGAAACAACCTAAATGCCTCTCGACCAAAGAATGGATAAGGAAAATGTGGTATATTTACACAATGGAGTACTACACAACAGAAAAAATATTGACATCTTGAACTTTGCAGGCAAATGGATGGATCCAGAAAACATCATGTTGAGTGAGGTAACCCAGATTCAGAAAGACAAATATCATATGTACTCACTCACAAGTGGTTTTTAAACACAAAACAAAGAAAACCAACCTACAAATCACAAACCCAGAGAACCTAGACAACAATGAGGACCCTAAGAGACATACATAGATCTAATCTACATGGGAAGTAGAAAAAGACAAGATCTCCTGAGCAAATTGGGAGAATGGAGACCATGGGAGAGGATTGAGGGGAGAGGAAGGGAGGAGAGCAGAGAAAAATGTAGAGCTCAATAAAAACAATAAAAAAATTAAATGAAAAAGAAAGAAAGAGGTTTGTTTAGCTCTCACAGGTTTGAAGGTAGAGGGGCCAAATATAATGTTCATTCTGCTGAGGGCTCTCATGGCTGTGTTACATCACATCAGCCACGGTGGACGGTGCCGTGGTGGTGCGCGAAGAGATCACACTAGGACAGGAAGCCGAAGAGGGGATAAGCCCGCGCTGGTTCTCTGTAATAACTCTCCCATAACCACTAGCCAGGGATCCACGAGGACATCTCAGAGCAGCACTTCCAATGGCCTGGATAGCCTGAGGCTTCCCTGCTGAATGTCCTTTGGCCTCCTACCACAGCCACTCTGGGAGTCAACTGTGGAAATTACACTTCCCAGGGCTGTGACAGAATCATGAAGGGAGGGGTGTTTATCTTGGCTCTGGGCGGAAGAAGGGACAAAGCTCTTCAAGGCCGGGAAGGCCCAGCATGGGTATGAGGCAGACTGGTCACATGGGCCTGGAGTCAGGAAGTGGGCAGCAGACAGGAAATGGAACCAAGCTCTGAAAGCTCAGGCCCCCAGAAACCCACTTCTCTATGCAAGCTCTGCCTTCTAAAGGTTCTACAGCTTTCCAAACAGCATCACCACAGAACACTGGGGAGCCTGTGGGCCTGGGACTGACATCTTCAAACCGCAGCCTGGAGCTTCTGGAACAGTACCCTTAGAGGACATATCAAACCAGACTACTGTCCAGTGGAGGATTTTCCGGTTCTTTGAGAGTTTTGCCCACACCAGTTCTTTTCAGGTATTACTGGGAGTGGGATTATTATTATTATTATTATTATTTGGATACCTTCCCTGTGGGTCTTGCTTGTTTTTTTTTTTTTCTCAAAGTCCTTTATTGTACAATGTCATCTGTTTGAGGGGGAGGAGACAAAATGACTAACAGGTACACAGAGAAATAGATAAATAGGTAAATATGCCAAGCTTTTTCTTTTTTCCTTTTGAAAATCGGGCATTTATAAACAAGGAAGCATACATTAATTACATAAAAATAGTTCTCGAGAGGCAGAGTAAGCCATCTTATTGTCATTAGCAGCAGGGCTTGGGCAGTTATGAAGGGAGAGGTGGGTTTACTTTTCTTTAATTGATGAAAATGTAATTTGAGAATCCTGACTTTAACACAAGAGTCCCCTTCTTCAGCCCTAGGGTGGGCATGTGGGGAGGGACCACAGAGGATACTCTGCATAGGAACTGGGGTTAATGGGTGGCCATGGAAGTCACCGCATGGGAAATGCTACAAGATGCTTCTGTTCCCTCTGGCAGGTGAGCAATTTTCCCTCAGTTAAAAACAACCCAGAAAGCAAGACAACCAGCAGGTAAGAAAAGTTTCTGGAAAAGGAGTCCTCATATACACATATACTACAGCGGTAGGAAATGAGAAAAGCATTCACAAGTGAGTTGTTTAACACTGGCTAGCTCTCTATGAAAAGCAGGGTGCCCTGGGTAGGAGTTAGCTGCTCACCAATGAGAGTTATCGCTGTTGGTTTTTCCCTTCATTAAAAATCTTTCAGGATAGAAATGATGAGTAAACCGATAAAGGGTTTAACATACAGGGAGAGTTGACAGCCAATATGATGGAAATCTCTCCTCTTTTTCTCTGAAAAGAAATTTGCAGCCTTCTTATTAGGGAACCAGGCATGCAGTTCCTGGTTGCCCTCAGCTCACAGCAGGTCCTGCAGAGAGCAGGGCTGCCTTCCATGGCGGCAGCAAAAAATACCCAGTGCTTTGCCAGCTTCACCCAGGACAAGGGGCCCTGGGCCCAGACAGAAGCAGCCGGATGAGCCAGTCTCTGGGTCTTTCAGGGCCCACATCACAAGCTTCTGGTAAACCGGAGTCTGGTTTTGCTTGTGTATAGGAAAAACACAACTTTCAAGTTTTGTAGTCCACTTAAGTATTCTTAATTATTCTAGTAGATTTTTTTTTTACTCTTCTGTGATTTTGAGCTCTTTTGTCATTTATCAGGGATAATGATGATGATGATGATGGTTTATCTCTGCTTATTATTATCTAGATATTTTGGGTTTGTTCTGTCATCCCACAAAACCCTTCAACTTTATCTTTTTTTAATTGCCTCATATCTCCGTTGTGAGTATATGTAGTGTATGTCCTCTGCTGCTTTGCTGGATTAGACTCTGCCTGTCATCTTTGTGTGTCGGAGGGAGGGAGAGACCGAGAGAGAGAGAGAGCATGTGTGTGTGTGTGTGTGTGTGTGTGTAGGTACATATAGGAAGGTCAAAGAAAGACCTATAGAAGTTGGCTCTTGCAGGTGAGGTCTAGGAGCAGAGCATAGGTTGTCAGGCTTGGGTGCTAAGCTCTGTTTTCTGCTGAGCTATCATGCTGACCCTATACATCTTTTTCAATTAAAATGTGTTTATATTCTGGTAGTCTTAAAGTCTTCAAAGTTTTTTACATTTTTGCTTTAAAAGAAAGTTAACTTATGGCAAGACCAAGGAGGTAACAGTTAGCAAGGAGGGTTTAATCTCAGTGACTTATGTTTGTGACATTTACATGAGAATATCATTTGCTCTGGTAGTTGATGGACTTCAGGATGTTATGCCGAGGTAACAGACCTTCCACTAAGCTCCTGGGGGAGCTTCCCAAGTGACTGTAGTTATTTATAATACCACGTAGCTGTGGGCGGAGTAAAGGAGCACTCGCTAAGTTCACATGCCGCACTCCATAGCCTCTGCCATCTTGTTCATCAATTGTTTTAACTGTCCATTGGAGTGTTAGGGGAAAATGAGGAACAATTAAGTCATTCTGTTTGACTCAGTGCTGGGACATTTGTCACCTCTCTGAAGGACCTTGTGTTTAGGAAGGACATAACTATAAACGTCCTTCCTCTGTCTAATTCCTTATCCTCCTTTTCATTCTTAGAATTAATTCTACCCCAACTCCACATAGGGCTCCTGTACCCATTCACAAAATGAGGTCACCACCCAGGTTCAGTTGACTTCAAGACCCAAAGAAAGTTTCTAAAACAAATGCCCTCGTTTCCCATAGTATGAGGATTTAGTCACAATTAGGAGAGAGCCTAGGGGGATTGTGTGGGACCCCAGACTAGAGGTCAGAGCAGAAGGCGACACCGAGCTCCTGGTCATCATTGCCCTGACAACAGCTCAGGCCTGAGCTTGTCAGTCTGAGAGCCAATAGGTTCCCTTTATTGTATGTGTCAAGTGAGTTCAGAGATAAAGACAGAGATGCCCGATTCTGGACTATTTATAATGAAAACTACAACTCATTTTTATCTGCTTCAAAACATAATTGTCTTCCTCCCAACAAACTGAAGGATAACAGATAGGACTCGAGTCCCCTCTCATCCCATGCGGCTTCATTATCCTCTCCTCTTTAATAGCTTCCTTAGGTTGGGATAGCTCTTCTGGACTGTATTGGTTTCAAGTGTATGATGTATTTTTTCAATATGCAATTTAATTTAAATTAGCATAGTTTTAAAAAGTTGTGCCAAAGCACACAGTTCTCTGTCAACCTCAGGAAGAGCGCAGTTCAACATTGTTGAGAGTGTTGGCATGTCACCAGTTCCCAGAGTCGTGCGTGCATCTGTGAAACCAGGACTGTTCCCAGCAGAGACTCCCCATGTCTCTCTCCTCCCAGGCCCTCACAGCCACCGTTGGGTGGCCTGTTTCCCTGAACTTGAATGTGTGTGTAGCCTGTACAAATGGAACCTCACAGTTTTGTGCTATGGTGACTGGCTGGGTGTCCTCAGGGCTCCTCCGAGTTGCTGCGCGTGTCTGAGTTCCCCTTCCTCTTGAGACTCAGAGACATCGCAGGGCATGCATCACCCAGGCCGTGCCTACTCATTACTTGTTTTGGATGCTGTCGCAGTGTGCCTCGGTGTGCAGATGTCTCTTTGAGATGCTGATTTCAGTTCTTTTGAATGTATAACAAAAGAGGACTTTCTAGATCTTCTGATATTTCTTATTACTTGTCTGTCTGTCTCTCTGTTTGTCTGTTTGTCTATCATCTATCTATCCATCCTTCCATCTATCTATGTGGCAGAGCCTCTCTATGTAGCCTTGACTGGCCTGGAACTTGCTATGTAAACCAGGCTGGCTTCGAATTCACAGAAATCTACCAGTCTGTGCCTCCTGAGTACTGGGATTAAAGACGCATGCTACTATATCTAACTTGCTAACTTTAATTTTCACTATTTTGAGGAATATGTATATGGTTTCCCATAGAGGCTACACCATTTCACATTCCTAGCAGGAATGCTGCATAATGATTTGAGGTCTTCTACATCTTCTCACTATATTCTTTACTGTCTGTCTGTCTGTCTGTTTGTCTATCTGTCTGTCTAGTCATTAATATATGTATGTATCCATCCCTCTATGTCTGTCTATCTCTTTCATCTATCTATCTATCTATCTATCTATCTATCTATCTATCTATCTATCTATCTATCATCTATCTATCCATCTATATCTTCCAGTATCTTTCATACCCAGGGCCTGTACCAATTGAGCTGCATCCGCAGGCTGTTATTGTGATCTTCCTTTGCTTTCTCTTTATTAGTGATGCTGGATCCCCTTTCTTATACCTAGTGGAGATTAGTCTGTCTTCTTTCAAGAATGTCTGCACAGGTCATTTGCCCATTAAAAATATGTATCGACATGTGTGTTTGAAAAGAACCTCTGGAAGCAGTTTCACACATTACCATTTTGAGTGACTGTTCTGTTTCTTATCAGAACTCCCATTGTGCCTATGTTGGTCCCTCTTTATCTACTTACCATTTTCTCATAAATGCTATCTTGTTCAGTATTGTATTGGTGTGTGTGTGTGTGTGTGTGTGTGTGTGTGTGTGTGAAAGAGATTGGGGGACAGAGGAAGAGAGAGCGAGAGCACACTTGTGAGTGGGTATGCTTGCCCATAGGTCACCTTCAGGTGTCTTCCTCTATCGTCTCTTTTGAGAGTCTTTCATTGAGCTGGAGTCTTTCCATTTTGGCAAGGCTCACCAGCGTGTCCCCACGAGCCACCTGTTTCTACCCCCCCATCCCTGTGGCTGTAGGCTTCACAGCCACATCTGGCTCTGTGTGGGTTCTGGGGACACAAACTCAGGTCCTCTTGCTTGTACTGCATGCATTTTCCCTCCTGAGCCGTCTCTCCATCCCCCCGCACTGTGTTTAATCACTGAACTCACCGTCTGTTCTGTGTCCTTACTTACCATTGCCTCTTTGTATATGGATGTATTTCTGGCTTCATTCATTCTCCAGTACTCGTTTTATTGTTGTTGTCTGAGAACTTTACACGCGTGTATCTGCGCCTCATTCTTTTGCTAGTTTCATAAAGTGGTGATTACTTTGCTCGTGGGCATTTGGGAGAGATTTGCCTCTTTTTCAACACTTATCTATCTTCCCCTTCGTATTTATTTATTTATTTATTTATTATTTATTTATTATGTATACAACATTCTGCCTCCATGTATGCCCGCATGCCAGAAGAGGGCACCAGATCTCATTACAGATGGTTGTGAGCCACCCTGCGGTTGCTGGGAATTGAGGTTGCTGGGAATTGAACTCAGGACCTCTGGAAGAGCAGCCAGTGTTCTTAACCACTGAGCCATCTCTCCAGCCCCTTCCCCTTCGTTTTTGTCTGTTATTTCTGTCCTTCCCCAGTTGGCTTCCGTGGGCAGTCGTTTGCTTTCCGGATTCCTGTTGGTGGTTCTCAGCATCTTCTGGAACTTTGTATCGCCCTCCTGCCTTCCATCTTGTGTCGCTTTGACCTTAGGGAAATCACCCCCTTTACTTTTGCTTTTTAAATGCCATGGAGTAGGGCGGTCCTTTGTGTTTCGGAATTGTCAGTTTGAGTAGCATTTCAGATTTTCTTGATTTAGAACTTCTAGTATAAAGTCATCTCACGGTGTGTGTACCCGAAGTCTCCTGACACACGGTTCTGTGCTAACGGCAGCAATGGCTTCATCAGGTGTGATTCTTGTGAAATGTAAATGTCGGGTGGTTAAGCAGAAATATTTTATGTCTTTTCGGTGGTTTTTGATTGAGCACGCGGCTTCTCCTCAGGTGAGCCTGTTTGATGTCTAACCATGCTTGGGGGCTGTTTAGAATAGAGATTATGTTCACAGTGTCCACTCTTGACTAATTGCAGAAACCGTAGGACGGTCTCTTCCTTTGTGGTTTTTCTTTCTTTGTTTCCAGATACTCATGGTCATCCACAGTTGGAAAACAGGAGGTGGAAAATTACAGAAATAAACATTTACAGGGGTTTAAGTTGCTTGCCGTTCTGACCAGTGTCTCTCGTGCTGTCTGTGCAGGATGTGACTCATTCCTTCGTATATCGTATCCACAGGGCATAGACCACCCACCCTTTGGTCACCTGGTAGCTGCCATCCTTATCACATCAACTGTCATGGTGCTGGGGTGACTGTGCCCCAGCACCCTCTACAAAGTCACAGTACCTGCAGCTCTCATCCCCTTACCACACATGCCTTGTATCTTCCAGCGGCCGCACAAGAAGGGTGTCACCCAAGGATGGAAGGAGAGACTCTGTGCATACAATTTTTTTTTATTTAGGATGTTGTAATTGTTCCATTTTATTATTAATTTTCATTGTCAATATATTAATGACTACTTTAGAAATTAAAATTTTATTGCCGATAAGTGTTTTTATGAGAAGCAGTATGGATAGGTTGGTAGGTTGTTGGTATGGAGGTGCTTTGACACGTCCACTCAGGATCAAGAAGTGTGTTCTCTGAGGATGAGGAAGGACTCCTGCACTATGACTTCATTAGAAGAGTTTATGTTGTGTTAATATTAAAAACTAGCAGACACGGTGGCCATCAGCAACCCTTTTGTGACAAAGTCTCTTGGCTCCTGGCCACAGCGCAGTAGTGCGATTCGCCCTATATGAAGGCCACTCTTCTCGGAAGCGTTTCAGGAAAGGAAATACCATGATAAGTGTTGCTTTCATGAAAAATCTGGCCTGTACAAGTGACATTCATCCACGCATTTCCTACTCTCTTCTTTAAAAAAGAAATTAAAACAAAACTTTTAAAGGAAGGGTCTCACTGTGTGGTCCCACTAGCTGGAACTCACTCTGTAGACCAGGCTGGCCTCCAACTCACAGAGATCTCCTGCCTCTGCCTCCTGAGTGCCGGGATTAAAGACATGGCTACCACACCAAGCAGATGTCATGCTGCCTGAGTATTAAGCTTTCTTTTCATTCATAGAATTCCTCCGTGGTCCCGTTAGCACTCTTAGCTGCTTAGAGACTGCTCATACTCTGTGCTCATGGTCCCGACCTTTCTTGCCCTTTAGAGTTGACAACATAATTTCAGTGCATATTGGAAATCACTGGATGCCCTGCCTTTCCTCTTGGTTAATCTCAGAATTTCACCTTATCCTTAATCATGTTCTGTATCTGTAGAAATGGAGCAGCTGTTCGGGAGAGGCAGCTGGAGCTTAGTGCTGGAAAATGTTCGGTGATGGTCCTTACCGTGAATCAGTGGGTCTCATCAACCCTCCTGTCTTATATGTATTATAATCTTCCCGAAAGACCTGGCAACTGATGCTCACTCGACTTCAGAACTTAGCCGCGTGAAAGGCAGTCTTCGGCCCACTCAGTAATGCCTAGTCTTAGCGCACATCACAGCGTGAGCTCATTGAAGATGTTTGATGGATAGTCGGGTGACTCCACCCCCTGCATTGCTGGTGCGGATAGCTACATTTCACCAGAACCCTCATGCCTGGCTAAGCAGATGCACGCATAGCTCTTTCTCAGTTTGCTCCTCTGCTTGGCAGCTAGCAGATGTCTTTTGACATTGCTTGCACGAGGCCCCTCAGTATCAGAGTGCTAACGTGTGATGATGAGAGGCAGTGGGAGAGGGGAGTGCAGAGTGGATCGTGGTGCTGCCATCCTGCCTGGTGGAAGGTGTTTGCCATCGTTCTGCTGAAGGCAAAGCCAAAACCTTGCTTCCTTTTCCCCAGCCCCTGGAGCTGTCTACTCCCACTGACCAGTGACCGTTTTGACTTGCATTACTTGTTGAAATAACCATGAAGTTTTTACTTGAAAGAATTTAGTTGCGGTCCAGTGTGCATGTAGCTTTTACCTCACTGTTTCTAAGAGTGTTCTTCTGTAGTGTATCCACGTCGTTGTGCAGTTGTCAGAACCGACTAGCTACTCCTAGCATTGTTTTCGTCTTGCAGAACTGAAACTCTACCCTCCCATCCCCCTCCCCAGACAGCCCCTGGCCACTACCATCCTATATCCTATCTCTGCAGTTTGATTACTAACTCAATTATTTGTGTCACGTGCTGGTTATCCCAGAATGTGGACATGTCCTGCTCTAGGATCTAGCTATCCAGTTAAACATTTCACTTAAGATTTCTTCCCTTCTTAGTATTACTCTGTTTTTTTAAAAATCATTACATTTTAAAGTCCTATTTAGAAAATTTTATATGTAAATGTACAGAAAAAATTATTTACAATGATCTTTTTTTTTAGCTCAAGGGATTGAACCAGGGCCTTGTACATATAGCTAGACTATTCTAGTCACAAAGTGAAATATTATTTTTTGTGTGTTGTGGGTATGTATTTGTGTCTGTGTTTGAGATCAAGACTCACTATGTTAAAAGTGATCATTTCTCTTGCTTCAGTCTCCCCAGAAACTGACATAAAGATTTGCGCCACCAAGCTTAGCTTTAAAACATTTTGAATAGGACATTTGGTCAATATAAATTTATATAAAATAAATAAAAAGCAAAGAATAAGTATTATACATACAGTTATAGTTAACAGAATGTGTTTTATAAATAGCTCTGATTAAGCTCAACTTCATTTATAGAACATCTGAAAGGCGATAAAACATCAAGAATGGGCTGAGGAGAGGGCTTGGCAAGTCAGAGGGCTTCCAGTGTGAGGTCTGATCGTGGATTCCCAGACTCCACATAAAAGCCAGGTGGCTATGGCAGCCTGCCTGGAATCCCTGCCTGCAAGAAGTGTTGACAGGGAAGCCTGTCTAGCCACACTAACCCAAAATAGAAGCTTTGAGTTTGGAGAGAGACCCTGCCCCAATGTATATCGTGGAGCCCAATAGAGGAAGACGTGATATCAGCCTCAGGTCTCTATACACCCGTGTACACCTGTGTACCCACACACATATGAACACACGTACAGTTATTCACCAGTGTACTCGTAACACACATGCGTGAAGACAGGGAATTAGTACAGAAAATTTGGCAGTATTTTAGTGACAGAACCAAAGCCTGCCGTATTGCTTACCTTCCCTGGGATTTAAAGAGAGCCACGCTTGCAAAAGACGTGGGGCCGTCTTTTGCTATTGTCTTTCCTTAGCCTGAAATGTGCAAGTGGTTTCTGAAGCCACTTTTTTTACATTTTCCAAAAGTGTTAAATAAAGGATTCATTCCCCACTAGGTACTTTTAGAGGGGAAATGGAAAACCTGATCCCATTAAGTTCCTGAGATCAAATGGGATGTGTGAGCATGGAGGTAATGGTTTGTGGTCTGTGTGGTGTGTCCCTGGGAGCAGGGGGCTGCTTCTCTGTCCACAGGGACAGTGGGAGGCCTGTGGTGTCCACAAGTGCTATTGGACACAGTATAATTCGCTAGCCTGCCCTACACCGTTGCGAGTCACGGATAACTGGTAAGTAGAGGCTGTAAGTAATATCAGGAAAGGAACTTGGATATTTGTATGCTCGTGTTCATAGCAGCATTATTCATAATAGACAAAAATATGGAAGCAAGCTATGCCCTCAACAATAAATAATTGGGGGTATATAAATAAATAAATAAATATAGTGGGGTATATATGCACCCAATAGACTATCACCCAGCCTTGAGGAGAGACAGTCTGAAGTAGATAAACCTTGAGGGCATTATGAAAGAAGCCAAGCCCCAAAGGATCAAACTTGCCTCATTACACTTGCAGGCAGTTTCTAGAAACAAGGTAGATGGATGGAGGTTGCTGGGGACTGCGGTTGCCGAGAACATGTTTGACCTTCACAGGGACAGACATTCAGAAGAGAAGGCATTGAGCGCTAGAGGGGACAGTGGCGGTTGCACAGTGGGTGTACTTGTGACTCTGAACTCTTCACTTTAACGTGTGCCCCACCCTCCACCAAGAGGTAAACCATGCCTGGTGCAGGAAACCTAGCCAACTACCCAGGGCTGGTGACGTCATGGATCTTGGAGGAGAGCCTGCACCTGCCACTTCACTAAGCCAGCATGAGCCCTAACCGCGTTCTAGACATTCATCCTGATACCCACAGAAAAGTGTCGCCTGTACCCCTCATCCAGGAAACTTCTCTTTCAACAGATGGAGACCATTACAGTAAATCACAACCAATCATAATATACAGATGTGGAGCCCAGTCCCAAAGGATACATCTGCTGTGCTACTCCTGAATCTCAGGCTCAGGGAACACTCCAGAAGAGAGGACTGGAAGATTGTTAGATGCAGAGGAACAAGGAGTTTGCTGTGAGAGAGACCTTGTCTCCTAGAAATGCCAGAAGCTACACCTGTGAAGCCTTACCAATACAAGAAAGTTGTATTTATACCTTTGCAGTCTTATATCCACATACATATTATATCAACAATACAGAAAAAGAATCCATGAATGACATGGGAAGGTTTGGAGGGAGGAATAGGAAGGAGGGAAATGATGTAACTATATCTTAATTCAAAAGCAGTTGTTAAAAAAGACGTGTGTCCTTGGTGGTTAGAGAGATGTTTCTGTGGCTAAGAGCATGTGCCGCTCTTGCAGAGGACCTGAGTTTGGTTCCTAGCACCTACATCAGGAGCCTCACAACTCTCTGTCACACCAGGGGTGTGCAGTGCCCCTGGTCCCTGGCCGCTATGGACACCTGCAAATACCCACGCATGGAAACTCATATACACAAAACTTAATTTAAAAAATCTTTAAAAAGCATGCCCTAAACAAATGTTTGTTGCCTGTATTTTACCACGTTTTCAAGAGGGAAAGCATTCTTTAAAATTCTCTGTCAAAAAAGATGTTTTTAAAGCAAGGAGATTGAAACCGTGATTGGATGGAATAAAAATATGGCAAATAGACTCATTTCAGTGAACGCACAGGAGCCAGCTCACTCAGAGATGTAGGAGAGAGAGACCCGGCATGCCCTGAAATGCCACAGTGGACAATCGCGTCTGTAACATGCACATTTTTACCCATTGTGTCTGTTCTTAGGGTGCCAGGGACTGAACCCAGGGCTTTATGTGTTTTCGGCAAACGCTCTGCCCCTGAGCTACGCCCCGACCTGATATGTCCGTTTTGATGTTTTTACATGGTGGTTTAAAAATGGCTATGTTTGTTCTCTGGTGAAGAAAGACCTGGCCTACTTTCAGTCAGGGGTGTCATTCGGTTATGTCACCCCACCACCTGTGGCTGTGTGGCTGGTCCTCAGACTCCAGGCTTCCCCTGGCCCTCGAGCAGGCCTGCAGATCTCTTCCATTATCGTGTCCAGCAGTGACCTTCCCAGTAACCTCCATTAGATACACTGCTCTGTCTCTTCTGCCTTCTGTCAAGGAGACTCTTATTCTTCTTGCACACTGAAGTGTATGGTTCTTTCTTTATATTGGATTCCAGGTCCTTATATGCCTCTCTCTGTCTCTCTGTCTCTGTCTCTCTCTCTCTCTCTCTCTGTATGTGTGTGTGTTTGCACGCACTTGTGGTTTTTGATACAGGTTCTCATGTGGCCCAGGTTGGCCTCCACTAGCTGTGTAGCCAAGGATGACCTTGAACTCCTAACCCTCCCATCTCTACTGTGCAGGAGCTGAGATTATGGTGTGCACCACCACACCTAGCAAATCGCAACTCCTTTTCCTGCCTCCGTCCTGATCACTGTTCACTTTCTGAGGAGACGTTCTTGCTCTTAGGAGAGGACCTTGTCTCACCGTCACCAGACCTTTCTGCTCTTGCCTTTCCTTGGGTTGTCTTCTGTTCAACACTTCTCGCTATATGAAAGTTTGTGTCTCTTGGTATCTGTCTTTCTCCTGGGACACAGGCTCCTTAGGTAGGAGCTGGGGGATGTGTCCACCTCATCTCCAGGCTCACACTTGGCTCACAGCAGATGCCTCGTGACGCTTATGGAACACAAGCCAGTGATCAGATGATCTGAGTCTCAGTTCCTACACGCAGTTCTCTGGCCGGGTTTTTAGGTCTCGGAGGTGGTGCTGGTTGGCTCTTCTCGGTCTGCTATTCTTCTTGTGAAGCATTAACATTCCATCCAGGGGTAGGGAGGACGCAGACCCTGCAGATGCCTGGTGGTTTGTGATCATTAAGTCTAGAATGGCGCGGGTGACAAAGAACAGCACCCGCTCTGTCATCTTGAGATACCAACTGAGTTTTTAAATGGACTTTGTTATTTTAAAAAGATACTTTCCTCATAGCTATGGGAGGATAGGACCCATTGTTCCAGACCCACAGTCTCCAGAATGTTCCTCAGGATAATCATCTCAAGCCACAGGACTTAACTTGCCTGCTTCCCATTTATTTCAACCCCTCATCTTTAGAGAAAAGCTTTTAGCATTCCCGGCACTGCAATTGTGTGGCCCTCAGATCACACTAAGAAGAGAGCTCCCTGCCGTGTGCAGTGTGGCTGCCTCCTTTTAGAAATGGCATTTAAGATGCTTCTGACCGGGATGCTCAGAGACTTGCCAGGACCAGTGTGTCATCATGCCTTGTTATACTGGATGGTCATCAAAGCCATCCAGTCTTTGCGGCTTCATGTGAAAATGACCAGACACCAAGAGGGACACATAGATCCATCTGCCCTGTTTTGTTTTCCCCCAGGGATGTGCCTCCACTTTGCTTCTTTATGATGCCAGGAGCAATGTCACTGAGCCTTGATGATGGCGTGCTTGAATGCCTCCCCTCCCCCATTGGCCTCTCCTTGACGTCTGTGTTTGTTCACCTAAACACAGAAGAGATGGGGAAAGATTTTAGAAGGGGTCGGGTGAGCTGTCTGAGCCCCATGCACGGCTCAGACTTTGGAGCTCCCGAGAAGCTCAGGCGTGGAGGAGCAACTGGCCTGCATGAGCCTTGTTGTCTACACTCATTATGGGTAGCCATTATTCAAGAGATAGACAACAGTGTTAGCGTGTTTGGAGCAGGCTGACCTCCAGGTGGACATGTATGATGGGAGGGAGCCAGTGTCCAGCACGGAGTGAAGTAGCATCATGAGGATGTCCTGCCAGCGGTGGGCGGGATGGAGACCACTGCCTCTGGCCATGCCTATGGTGGCATTAAGCTTTCCAGTCCCTCCTCCCCATCGGGGCTTCTGAAGGCCTTCCCACATTGTTCAGACTGATTCTGTTTCCCTCTTTGCTCAGTTAACATGGAATCTGATGCTTGCAAGTAAAAAACTCTAGAATTGGACAGGATTATACTAAGGACTGGAAGCCTGTGAGAAGCCTGCCGGGAAACCGGAAGCTGCACTTTCCAAGTTAGGGCCGATGGATGCCTTGGTCAGTCACAGTAAGGTGGCTGGGCCTCAGGATTTAGAACCACAAAGGCAGACTCAAGGCTGCCTTCCCCTCACCCAGGGTTCACCACATTTTCTTCTCTTTTTCAAGACAGAGTCCTGACACAGAGCTGGGACTGGCCAAGTTCATGAGCCCCCTTGCCTCAGCCTTGAGCCTCAGCTCTCCTAGATGGGCCGCAGGTGTGTCCCGCTGCAGCCAGCTCCTCATACTGCCGTGATAGAGAGAGCACCGAGCGTGGGAAGGGCCAGGGATTTAGCACTCTTGCTCACATCCTCGAAATAATTTTGGAATTTACTTTGTGTCTTTGCACTTCCTTTATGGGGACTTTTTTGGAATCTTACAAATCTGTATTCCTATTCTGGGTCATTTACAGAGATTGAAGATGTGTGTTTTTGCATTAGTTACTCTTGTCTCCTTTTATTCATGGTGACTAAACCTCTTGACTTTTTTTTTTCTGAACCAGGAAGGGCATAAATAAAGTATTTAAGGACAAAGTAATCGCACGGTCTAAAAAGTTAGCTGTTCAGTTGGGTCATTGGGTAGTTACACGGCACTTTTCTGAGGTCTGTACCCAGTGTCTCGAAGGAACCTTTCTGTTTATTGTCTTCTCAAACTCTACTGTGAAGATGTATTCCCTGGCTAGAGTCTTAAGGGGAGAATAGCAGGCAGGGATCAGTTTCCTTCAATCCCATAGGTCCCTTATGGGGAAGGAGAACAAGATACAGTGCCCATCTCCCCTTCAGCTGAGGAGAATATGCACATATAGCCCACTAGTATGTCGTTTGGGTTGACGTATGCTGTGGCTATTTTTGTAGATCACATATGGGCTAGTGTGGGTATCAGTCTATGCATTAGCCTGATGTATCTCCTATAGTTCCTGAGCTGTGAGGACTCCTGGGCCCTGAGTACCATGGCTAAAGGGGGAAACCAGCCCAATGCTGCCCCATTCTTATTCATTATTTGAGAAATTCATGTATGCATATTGCATGTTTTGATAAAGCCCAGCCCCATTCCCTCTCCTGCACCCCCATACAACCCACACTAGTCCCTCCTAATTCTCCTTAGTGTCGCTAGTACGTACATGGGTATAGGGCTCTCTGCTGCATGAGCAGCCTCTCAGGGGCTGCGTCCTTGAAGGATGAACTCAACCCAAAATAGGGCCAGTCTATAAATCTCAATTCCTGCCCTGATGGCTCTATGTCTGTCAGCTAGTTCTCATATCTAGAAGGTTCTACAATGTTCCAGCGTGTCACCAGCTGGGGATTTTTTTTAAAAAGGTGAACATGTTCGCTATATTTTACTTTTAACTGTAAGAATTCTGACCCTAGTCCTTAAGAAGCATGACCGGTCCATTTAGGAGAAAATAAGGAACGGGTTCTTATCCCCTTGGCATCCCTAGTTACTGCATCATTTTCTTATGGCTCAAAGTACAACACATGCATTGCAGGAAGCCTCTTTCGTGACCCACTCCCTTCCCCCAAACACATCCCTCTCCAGAGCAGTTTCTGGAAAACTAACGTTCCAAGTGGCACGGCCCAGAGAGCAGGTGGGCACAGCGCACCCAGAAGTCCTGGCCTCCTGGAGAGTGCCTCCTGGTTGGGCAGCAGGGTGAGACTCTGAGGCTTGGGTTCTGAGCCTGGAGAGCAGTGATAAGAAGCCTACCGCAGGGGGACAATCAAGGTCAGGGAGAGGGGAATGAAGTGTCGCACAGGTACCTGGCACAGAGCACACGGTGTGCTGTTCTTCTGTTCCTCCCGTGAAGCTTGCGTCACGGTAGGGTCTGCTGCCTGTGCATCGTAAATATTTACCAGATTTCATTTGGGTAGCTGAGAATCTTGGCTGGAAGGGTTATCTTGCCATTTATTGCCTTTTGCTTAATTTCTGTGAAATGTGTATACTTTCCAAGTCTTTTAGTGTGAGGGTTGTTTTTTTCTTTTTTTTTTCTTTCTTGGGGATATCTCAGGTTTATAGGAGTTTAAATCTGATAGGGGTTAAAGCCAGCTGAATCCACGTTTGCTGGGAGAGCAGGTAAAGAGGGGCTGGAAAATGGGTGTCTCACACTTGAGTACTGGTTCAGCTGTTTCCCTGGGCCAACCCATTTGTCCAAGCAAGATTTTAGTCTGCAGTTAGAACTGAATACTGCTTGGCACGCCGGTGACCAGGATTCAGCCTACACTTGCATCTCCTCTCCATGGTTGCCTGAACAGCCGGTGTTGAAATCACTAAAGCAAGTGTGTGGGAGGCAACACTGCGTGTGAGCCAGTAGGAAGGTATGGCCATGTTTTCTGCCCACGATGCTGGATAAGTGGCCAAGTCGCCCAGAGAACTGTTGTTTGGTAGTATGCCTCAGCCATGACTACTCTAGATGAGAAAGCTTAGCTTCCTCCTTTGTACCATTACAGGGTTTTTTTTTTTTAATCTGGGCAGGATGTATTTCAAATATGCTGGAAAGCTTTAATAAACACAGGTGACCGCTCTGGCTTTTGTTTCCTGCTGATGTTTCCCACGTAGAATGTTTCCTGCAGGTTGCAGTTAAGCGAAAGAAATCAGGATGCTTTCTGCGATGTAGGATGAAGGCTACAAGTGGGAGAAAGCGAAATTGCAGCTAAGATGGAGTAGGTTCGGGTCACTTGTACAGGATGACGACTGCCCTGGCTCACAGCAGTGCAGTGCGTTCTGCAGGCTCGCTGCACATTTGAAGTGTTGCCGTCGAGGAAAAATAAGTATGTGAGGCGATGGATCTGCTAATTAGCTCAATTTGCCCCTTTCTCTAGTGTGTACATATTTCAAGCCATGTTGTATAGGATAGCTATATACAATTCATTATTTTTTTTAGCTAATTCTTGAAGGATTTCATACAATGTACTTTGGTCATATTCACTACCAGTCCTCCCCTTAACTTCTGAGTTACCCCCACCTTTCACCCCCTCCCCAGCTTCCTGTCCTCATTAAAAACAGAATCCATTGAATCTGGTTTGTGCTGCCCACATACTCCCTAGCAGGACCGTCACCTTTAAAGAAAATTGACCCTCCCTCTACCAGACACCTTCAGCTGTTCACAGCTCCTCAGGGTGCAGGGTCATAAACCCTTTCACTTCTTGCTCAAGTGCTGACTGCTTAATCCCATGCAGATACACAGCTACAAGGAGTTCATGAGTTCAGTGCTCCTGCCACATCCATGGAAGAACCGATTCTGTGGTTCTTATAGTCGTTCTGTCTGCTCTTCTGCAGTGGTCCCTGAGCCTTTGTGTGGGGTGTGATATAGATGTCCATTTGTGGCTGAACTCTCCACTGACCCATGAGCTACATTTTGACCAGTTGTGAGTTTCTGCATTTGCCACCGTCCCACACAAAGAAACTTGCCTGATAAAGTCTGAGAGTTAAACTAACCTTTAGGTATACTATGTAAATTTAGAGGTCAGTTTGATACTATGTTCACTTAACAGAATGTTAGTGGGTTCACCCCTAGGGTCTGTGAAGTCCCAGCTATAGTTCTTAGTCAGATTTATTTATCTGTGTTTTTTCTCCTGTGGAGTGGGCTTTAAACCCAAGCTGTAAGCAGCTGGCAAACCCCTTATGTTTGTACCAGTATTGCTGCCCTGGGCATGTCTTGCCAGACTGGTCATTCTTGTAGTTCATGGCTGTCACACATGGCTAAGACTGTTGACCTTTCCCTTCCAGGAATCTGCATATCACTCAGTGGTACTATGAATGGAGGCCAGCAGGGAGGACACTTTTTAGTTAGTACCATCTTGATTTCTTCATGTCTCTTGACCAAAGTGTGGTGTCTTCCGCCTTCAGCCATAGGGTATTACCACCAAATTCTGGCAGGCAATCAAGAACAATGGCAATAGTCATTGTTTGGGGGTAGGGTCTCTGGGACATGTCTTACCCACAAATTGAGGAGAGGTATAGGATAAATATATACAATTTTTATTTACCAAGAATAACTAAAACTGAAAAAAAATAAAAAGAGTATCCTGGGGCTGGAGAGATGGCTCAGTGGTTAAGGGCACTGACTGCTCTTCCAGAGAACCTGGGTTCAGTTCCCAGCACCCACATGGCAACTCACAACTGTCTGTAATTCTAGTTTGAGGGAACCTGGTACCCATGGCAAAACACCAGAGCACATAAAATGAAAATAGATGATTTTTTAAAAAGAAAGGAAAAGAGTCCCAGGCAGCCTTTTGTCATATGCACCAGCCTCATGTTTGGCTCTCCCCAAGACTAACCCATGTTTGCCTTTCAAATTCCAAGCCTCGGGTAAAGGCTGCTTGTCTTCCTACTGTGGAACTCAGGGGAACTTCTTCACCAGTGATGCCAGGAATAAAAGCTGGCATGAAGAGTATGGATGGCAGCACAGGCTGTGAGATGGAGATTGCTGGCTGTCAGATAAAAGAACAGGCTTTATTAGCTTGCTGGAGTGTTCTGAGGTCTGTAATCTCCTACTAGATACGAGGACAGCATTTCTAACAAGGCTCTTCATGGTCGATGGGTATTTTCTCCTGTGAGATATGGATCCATAGCCAGTTTGTCACTGGGGACACAACAAGTTGTCCCCTACCACCAGACAGGAAGAAGAGGTAGGAATAAGGAAGGTGTGTCCCATACATTGTTGACAAAGACGGATTTTGGTTTAATGGGTAACAGATTATGAACTAAGATTTGAGAATCTGTCCATGTGTTGTCCCCATGAGAGGACATTTCCTACTTCACTATTCAGGTGCTCATGAAGGTGGCAGGCCACCACCATGCCACAGCAGCAAATGTCCCCATCATCAAAAGCCTCTAACTTAGAATTGGTTGGAGAATTTGGAATGTCTATGAGGAGTCGTTGTGAAACAGATAGGAGACAGTCAAAGCATATTTATTAGTTCAGTCATTGGTAGATAAATTGCATCCACAAGGAGAAACCTTGCCATAGAAAGAATTTCAATGGAAGGAGGGAGGAAGGGCCATTGATCACAAGAAGAAAACTGTCAGAAGGTAGGACATAGCTCGTTCTAGGTAGAGAGTACACAAGACTGTTCATATCTCTGCATATGGCAAGAGATACTGAGAGACCCAATGATTCCAAACCTGGTCAGAACACACAGCCCTTAGTTACAGAGTGTTACGGTATCTATGGAGTGACTGGCTATAGGTACCAAAATCCATGGATGCCTAAGCTTCTCCGCGCAATGCTATCTATTCACACCACCTGCACGCATCCTTTTTATAGCCATGAGAAGCCCCTTGGGCTTCCTGTAGCATCACAAAGGTTTGTGGTGAGGACCGAAGTGTACAGAGGCCATGTGACAGATCTCATGCAAAGGTGTCTGGTGGGGACCACAGTGTACAGAGATCATGTGATAAATCTCACGCTAAAAGATGAAACGAGAAGACAGTTTAGTCTTGGCTTCACCCTTCTTTTAGTCAAGCAAGTTAGGAAAAGCAGCTAGATTTCTCTGAGCTTCAGTGTCCCTGGAATGGGGAGAGAGCATGAAATGGCTGTGTTTTAGAACTCTTCTAGCCTGAGTGTATATAGATACTGTATATAGATACAGAGTGTATACAGATACTGTGTATAGATACTGAGTGTATATTGATACTGTATATAGATACTGAGTGTATATAGATACTGTATATAGATACTGAGTGTATATAGATACTGTGTATAGATACTGAGTGTATATAGATACTGTATATAGATACTGAGTGTATACAGATACTGTGTATAGATACTGAGTGTATATTGATACTGTATATAGATACTGAGTGTATATAGATACTGTATATAGATA
>JABTXL010001975.1:4138297-4151654 GCA_025134845.1 Neodon shergylaensis | reverse complement strand
ATGGGTGCTGGGAACCCAGCTTGAGTCTCGGTAAGAATTGTATTTGCTCCTAACTGCTGAGCCGTGTCTCCAGCAGGAAGTTATCTCTTGTGTATGAATATGAAAATTACTTTAATTTTAGAAATCTCATTTTTCTAGCACCCTTTGTTGAAATATTTATCTTTTCTCCAAAGCGTTGATTTTGCATCTTCATCAAAGTGCTTTTCCAGATATGCCTATTTCTGCAACAGAGATTGTGATCTGTTGCTCTATTTTGTCTCATCTTGAGGCTAATACTGTACTGTCTTATCTAAGATAGTTACCATTGCTCCCCACCCCCGTGTGTGTGTGTGGGGGGCAATTCTGTGTCTGTTGTGGCCCTGTACTTTGGTGCTTTGGCACCACGGAGAGGAAGCGTGGTGAGGAGAGGACTGGAGGCCGAGTGGGACAGGAACACGTGAAGGAAGAGGAGTTAACGCTGGTTCCCGTTCCAGGGTACAGTCCATCATGGGAAAGCATGGCCGGAGGAGGAAAGCATGGCCGGAGGAGCTGGGAGCAGCTGGCCTCGCTGTGTCTGCCATCAGGGAGCAGACAGTAGAGAACCCTGGGGTGGAGCTGCTGCCCTTTACACTCAGTAGAGAATCTCAGCCTGTTGCATGCTGTTTCTCATCCCATCATTTCTTCCCACCTTTTTTAAAATTGTGAAATCTCAACCTTTAGCTTAGGCCTCTCTCTCTCTCTTTAAACTTTTTTGATATTTATTGAGCTCTACATTTTTTTCTCTGCTCCCCCCCCCGCCTCTCCCCTCCCCTTCAACCCACTCCCAAGGTCCCCATGCTCCCAATTTACTCAGGAGATCTTGTCTTTTTCTACTTTCCATGTAAATTAGATCTATGTGTGTCTCTCTGAGGGGTCTCATTGTTGTCTAGGGCACCTTAATTAGTTTAGTTAAGATGATTGCTACCAGAGGCTTACCTAATCTAGATAGTCCCTAACAGGCATGCCAAGAGGCTTGCCTTTTAGATAATTCTAGATCCTGTCAAGGTGATAATGTTAACCATCTCAGGAAAGGCAGTGAGGGGAGGGAGGGTATAGGGAGAGCAGGAATGTCCAGTTTCATCACTGAATGGCTTTAGGGCAACAGTATCTAATCTTCACCTTGCTAATTCACTATTTCGTCTTCCATGGTGTTCAGATTTCTCTTCACACATGCCTTCCAGTGTTGCTTCCTTCGGCAGCCAGGAGACACAGAATTCATGGAGACAGGCTCCTCACCACACTGGGCCTTCTCATTAAGCCTTGGAATATTCTGAACAGCCCCCAAAGGCTGAGCTAGCGCTCCAGCGTGGTTCTTCACAGCCGTTTTGATTTTCTATGTCCTTTGACTGTGATGCGAATTCTAGAGTTAGTTGACTGTGTTTTCAGTGGAGGTTGCTGGGATTCCATTAGAACCGCATTGGCTCTATAGAACAGGATGTTTCCACAGGTCTCTGGTGATGAGTGGGCTGGACTGTCTCTGGGCTGTCCTCTGAATGGTGTTTTCTGTCTTTCTCAGCCTTGACCCACAGATCGAAGTAGTGCCTTGGCCCCAGGGCTTGATTACCAGTGATGTTTTTAGACATTACAGATATTGCCTGGGGTGGGGACAATCACCCTTGGTTGAAAGTCATTTCTGTTGATCAGTTTGGGGAGAACTGATGACATTATATGTCCTTTATTTCAGTCTCTAGCTTTGCTCAGCCATGTTTAGGAGCTTTAGACTGAATCTCATTGGCTGTTAGTGAATAGGGTTTAAAGATGGTGTTGACCCCCTCATATAGACCCTGTATTTGCAGCATGTCTAAAGCCAGCTCTTACTGTAAAATTTCACAAAATGCTGTCTTAGTTTTTCTTTTTTATTTAAATCACCAGTTCTGCATTAGATTTAAATTGTTTATGGATTATTCTCCCATTTTTCTATCATTTTAAATAGGCAGGAAGTGTCCAGTAGAATTGATGATTGTAGTTTTTTGTGTGTGTATTTGTGTGTGTGCTTGTGAGTGTGCACATGTGTGCACATGCTTGAGGAGGCTAGCGGGTAATCCCCATGCTGTTTTTCAGGTGTCATTAATCTTGCTTTTTGATCTGGGGCTCACCAAATAGAGTGAGTTGGATTGGTCAGTGAGCTCCAGGGACCTGCCCATCAGAGAGAGAGAGAGAGAGAGAGGGAGAGGGAGGGAGTCGATTGGTCAGTGAGCTCCAGGGACCTGACCATCAGAGAGAGAGAGAGAGAGAGAGAGAGAGAGAGAGAGAGAGGAGAGAGAGGGAGGGAGTCGATTGGTCAGTGAGCTCCAGGGACCTGACCATCTCTGGATCCCCATGCTGTTACAAGTGTGACCAGCACACCTGGTTTTTTAATGTGGATTCTGGAGTTTGAATTCAGGTCCTCATGTGTCTCAGTTTCCATTTTTGTTGCTCTGATGAAATACTCCAATAAAAAAGTCACTTTAAGGAAAGATATTTTTTGGTTCCAGTCCCAGGTTACAGTGCATCATTGCGGGGAAGGTTAGGCCAGCACTTCAACTCTCTAGTCTCAGCCAGAGTCGAGAGCAGAGAGAGAATGAATGCTTGCGAACACTTCCTCGGCTGCTTTCTCTATTCTACACAGTCCGGAACCCAAACCAGTGAATGGTGCTACCCTCTTTTAGGCCTTGTCATCCCACATCAATTGAGGCAATTAAGACCACTCCCCCCCCCCCCCAGACATATTCCCAGGTCAGTGTGATCTAGACAATTTCTCACCAAGAGTCTTCCCACGGGCTAAGTTGAGAAACTAACCATCAAACGTGTTTGTGAGGCAAGTGCTTTACAGTCCGGTATCTTCCTCCTGGCCCCGATGAGTAAGTTTAATACAGGGCCAGCCTGCCAGACTTGGAATGCCCTTGGTTTTGATGACAATTATTCATCATGGGCGATATAAATAATTCTGGAGGGATCCAGGTGGATGGTGGGTTCATAGCTCATGCATCACAGGCTGCCTGCATCTTTGATGGCTAATTTGCTGTGCAATTAGCCCAGCAAAATGTCAACTGAAATCTCTTGAAGCCTAGATATTTCTGCTGTCTTTTGTGTGTGTCGGGAAAGAGGGACTTTTATTCCCAGTGTTCCAGATAAAGCCGGAATTGTCGTTCAGTGTGTAGGTTGTCGACTTAGACATTTAAAAAGCTACTTGTTTAAGGTTGGGCTTGAGTTTCTTGACTTAAAGGGCGGTTCCTGGCTACTGCAGGCGTGGAGGGCTCGAGAGGGATTGGGGGTGGTGTGCATTGTTTGAGGGCACCAGAAAAGAGTGCTGATGCCCGTGAATGTGTGGGCTTGTTCCCCGGCTTGTTGAGATGACTTGGTCGTGTTGCAGCGCAGAGCATTTTCGGCTCTTTGGTGGAACAAGGGCCATTTCCTGTCTCGCATTTTTTTTCTTCTTTTTTTGGAAAGCAGCAGCTTAACTCGCAGTCCCTGTTATCCGTGCATTGTCTTCCCCTCCCCCGCGTGCCCGCTCCTCTTTGTTGTCCCTGTAATGAGATTCTCTTAGGTGCCTTCTCTTTTCATCAAACCATTCGGTGAGGATTCCAGAAGCTTTCGCCCCTGTCACGAGTTTGCACTTCCTTCTGTGTGGATTTTTCTTCTGCGATGGTATTTTTAGTCTCTGTGGCATGCCTTCTTATCTTGACTAGCAAGCACTGTGCACGTGGCCCCCATTCTGTACCTTCTGAGCATAAGCTTCCGTGTGTTGAGGTCCTCGATTCAGGACGTCTGTGCCTACCTACAGTCCACTAGGATAGCAGTCTAGAATGACCTTCAGATTAACTTAGGTATTTTCTCCGTAGTGTTCGCATGGCTTCACTTTCCTGCTGTGTCTACAGGTGCCATACTGATTGGTACAAGCCCCCCCCCTGCCCCATCCCACGTTCCACCCCTACCCCACCTTGCCCTAGAATTCTTTCCACAGTGTCATTTCAGAGAGCTCAACCATGCTCCAAAATGGAAAATTCCAGAAATAACCGATTGATTCATTAGCTTAATGTTGCTTTTAAGGAATGTATTGTTGAAACTGTTAGTTTTATGTTCACTGCTGTTTCTTTTTGTACCTAGTTTATCAGTTAAACCCATACTAAGTATAGGAAAGGCATCGTCTGCACGAGCTGAGACCATCTGTGGTTTCAGGTATTCACAGACATTCCTGGAGCTCAACCCTGCTGCTGATTTCCACTCTTTCGCATCATGGGCTTTGACTCGGAATAA
Source organism: Neodon shergylaensis (assembly GCA_025134845.1). Classification (NCBI taxonomy): domain Eukaryota; kingdom Metazoa; phylum Chordata; class Mammalia; order Rodentia; family Cricetidae; genus Neodon; species Neodon shergylaensis. The sequence goes on along the minus strand of JABTXL010001975.1, from coordinate 4,147,400 downwards.
CTGTGGTGAAGAGCGATCAGCTCCCATCCTGAAGCGTTCGAGGAATTCAGGAAGGAGCAAAGAGCGTGGGGGAAATACCAGGTGCAGTTTATGCAGTGTTTTCTGATATGGCCGCAGACAGAGAATATGTGCCTAGGAGGTTAAGAGGTAGGGGTGTGTGTGTGTGCACGCATGCGTGTACGCATGTGTGTTTATTGCTTTACAGATAGTTATTAATTAGAAATTCATTTTATTTTAAGAGAAAAGGATATAAGCATGTTTAATACTTCACTAGAAAAGGGTTGTACGTTTTTGTGTGGTTGGAGTAATTGTTTTAAGCTTGAAGTCCATGTCTAAATGCACTGTTCTCTGAAGTGCTCTGATCTATCTTTGCAGGGGCTGATTTCTCCAGGGAAAATGCTTTCTCTGACATGTCAGGGTGGTCTGGGTCTTTCCCCATCAGTGGCTTTGTTGGTGAGGCTGCCTTGATGGCTCCATTTGCTCCCGCTCCTTCCTTGATGGCTCCATTTGCCCCTGATCCTGCCCTGAGTTTATGGGTCTTGCCCTGTCTCCTGTCACACGGAAGAATCTGCTTGTTTGTTGTGGGTACTGTTCTTGTCCACCATCTCGTGCACCCCACTGTAGAAAGGTGGGGTTTTCTATCCCCTTTGCTCCATGTTCTTCCCTGGGCCTAGAACGGTGCCTGGCACACAGCAGGTACCCGGTAAATGGATAGTGAAGATGATGGCATCCTAAACAAAGTCTAAAAACCTCATGAATCCAAATTCCACACTTCTAATGAGGAACATACCCATATACAATACAGATTTGTAGATGGTCAGCCTGGCCATGGAATGGAACTGATAACTTATCTTTGTCATTTTCTCTCTGCACAGAGCATTGGTACAGCATTTATAAATAGCTTGGATGACAGAAACACAGACTCTGAAGTAGAGGGTATTGGACTTAACAGCATGGCACCTTGGGCTTCTGATCATGCCCACCTCTTCTCAGTGATGGGCTTTACCTGGGTCATGGTGCTACCTTTCCACGTCAGGGCAGAGGAGTGGGGAGGGGAGGGAAGGGGGAGGAAGAGATTTAGGTTGTCTCTTGAATAACTTCCTCCTTAAGCATACAGCTTCAAGATAAATGTTGTAAGAGTCCTCAGTCACCAGTCATACTTTGAAATTCAAGTTACTAGGCAAGAGGTCTTCTACCACATAACATTCTTGACAGCCAGACCCACGTCATGGTTGGTCAGCCATGCACAGTCGCCAGCACAGACCAGAGAGTATTTCTGTCTGAATGTAGGTTCCTACGGAGTCTCTCAGGAATGAAATGAAGACCCATCAGAGATGCCAACAAGGCCTCCAGAGCCAAACAGGGAAGCATTTGTGTTTTATTTGACACCAGAGAAATATGTGCTGGCTCCTCTGCCACCCGGTCTTTCCCACCATGGTTAATTTTATCCTCTGTGTGTGTTGGCAGAGACAGGATGAGTGTGCTCTAGTTGGAACGACAGGCCATGTGATCTCATAGCCTTTCCCTGAGCCCTGGTGCCTGAACATACTTACTAGTGTTTCACCCCCAGACCTCTGTGAACTCAGCTGTCTTTTTATAAGCTGCTACCTAGAGGACCATCCTCACACATATCCAATGCCACTACCCTTGTGGTGACTCGAGTTCTTCTTAGCTGCCTCTCCACGACTCCACTGGACTCTGTTGTACAGTGTGTTCTTTGGAATTGGCCATCCCAGTGATGTGATCCTTTCCTCTTGAACTTAATCCATACATGGCAAGGATGTAGGGAAAGGGCAACCCTTATTCACTGTTGGTGGGAATGCCCACGAGTGTGGTCACCATGAATACTGGTGTGGCAGGTCCTCAAAAAGCTAGGACAGATTTACCCTCTGGACTTGTCGGTTCCTTTGTCAACTTGACCCAAACCTGAACATATCTGAAAAGAGAATTTTTTATTATTTTTTAATTTATTTTACATACCAGCCACAGTTTCTTCTCCGTCCTCTTCTTCCATTCCCTTCCCCACCTTCCTTCTTCCCCCCATCCACTCCTCCTCTGTCTCCATTCAGAAAGGGTAAGGTCTCCCATGGGAGTCAACAAAGCATGGCATATTATGTTCAGGCAGAACCACATTCCTCCCTGTGACATCAAGGCTGAGAGAGGCAACCCACCTCAGGAAAAAAATTCCCAGAAGTCAGCTCATGTGCCAGGGACAGGTCTTGCATTGTTAAATGTCTTGTAGTGGCCCCTTTCCCAGGAAGTCTTATTGTTAGCACTGAGGTCTTTCACTTCTACTGGAGATCCAGGTTCCCGGTTCAGGATGCCTGTCTGACCTACCCTGGCTCCCTGCCTTGCCTGGCTTGAGATTCTGTCCCTTGTTAGAGTTGTTGAGTGAATAGGTTGTGATATGTTCAAGTCTTCTGGGAAGTTTTTCTTAATTGGGAATTTTTAAACTTCCTGACATAGGTGCTAAAATGTTCATCCAAAATCCTTAAATGTAGGTTCCACGTTGATTCTGAGATTCTGTCAAGGGATTCTTTCCTGGGAAATGGGCCAGTAGAGCCCTTGTTAGGCTCTTGGGTTATGTGGTCTAACCCATTCATCTGGTTGCAAGTCAAGATGAAGGGCCATAGTTTACTGGAAGCAATAAGGATTTTGACCTACATGTTCCTGACATCAATTGACATATCATTCTCCAACCCTTGCTCATTCAGTGGACTTTGGGCTGATCAGTACCAGGCATTAGAGAAACCCATCTTTTACAAACAGCTGATTTTGAGCTTCTACAGTCTGGTAGTAGCTGTGAGAATCCATATGTTACACGCCAGGTGACAAAGTGTAAGGAAAATGTGAATACTGGCGATGTCTCAATGAAGGGGGTCTAGAGATGTCAAGAACCTGCAGATGGGGTAGAGAAGCTGGTGGAAAATAATGGATGAGCCCAGAAGATGGGTTGGAAGAAGGTGGCCCATAGGATGGACTCTGGTGACATCTAATGTGGCATGCCTAGAACAGGCAGCTTTCATGCTCTTCCTACACCTTACAGCATCCTGCAATGGGGCTGATGGAAGGCCAAAGATGCCTGCTTTCTCTTACTATGGTCTTTGGTGAAGGCTATGCAGTCTCATGGGTCTCCTATTCCATGTGGGTCTGTGGCTGGAGGGGTCCCACTTACCTATGTGGGATCTGTTTTCCTCCGATCAGTCCCTGCTTCTCTCTCCTTTCCCTTCTCCCTTCCCTTCCTTCTTCTATTCCTCCACACCTCTCTCCTAGCTCAGCCCCAACCTGGCCTTCCCTACATAGTTTAGAGCCTCCTGAAGTCTCTGCTTACTCCTTCTAATTCTAGATGTTGTCTCCTGGCTTGCTAGTTCTCCTCACCTCCATGTCTTTCCTCAGATGTCAGCTTCTCACTGAAAACCAACTTGATCCCTTACTTTAAAGCTGTTTCTTCCTTTAGAGAAAATTCTGATACACACACATTCCAAGAGCAGTGCTTCTAATAGCAGAAGCAACGCCAGTGTCCGTGGGTAGGTGAGCAATACACGAAATGTGACGGGTACATATAGTGGGAGGCAGGCCATCCATTCGACAACAGAGAGAGGCGGTTCTGACCTGGCTTCCAGCGTGATGAACCTGGAGGGTGCCTGCAGAGTCTGGGTAGTCAGTCACGAAGGGACACATCATGTGTGATTCCGCTTGCATGAGGCACCAGGAGTAATCAGACCCCCCTGAGACGGAGGGGAGAGCGGTGTGTGTAGGGCTCTGGAGAGGGAACGAAAGGGGTGTTATTCAATGACTATAGAGATGAGAAAGTTTGGGAGATCTGTTGTATAACAAACTGCGTGTCCTTAACATTTCAATTCTGCACACTTAAAAATAGCTAGGCTGGGACATTTTATGCCGTGCCTTTTTACTATTTAAAAACTAACCAAGACCAAACAAAAAGGATTCCGTCTTTACCCGTCACTCCGTGTGCCTCCATCCGAGCTCTGTGCTCCTTGGAACATGCGTCTGTTTGTGTGCCCACATTTCTTACCTTGGCAGTCTCCCCTCTAGAGTGTGGTGGCCACAAGGCTGAGATTCCTCTTTTGTTCCCCAGAGGTCTAGAAAAGAGCTTAGCACCAAAGGGGCAGTTCATAAATATGTGTCCTAAATCTGGTCACAGCCAGCACCTCCCCCAAGGCTCAGACGTGGACTTGGAGGGGCTTCTGGCAAGGTGAGGGGGGACCTCCATAGTGTATCCACTAGGTTGAGACTTCGAGTTTATGTGTCAGTGCTGTGTGTGACGGGGACAGACAGACAGGGTGTGGGCAGTGCTGCCGTTTGTCTTTGACCTGGAACAGTGTTTATGGTCTGGAGCTGCTCCTTCACCATTGACTGAATGAAGATGGAACAGCCTGGCTAAAATGAGAATTCCTGCCCAACTATATGTCCTCCAGGTCCTCCTGTAGCACGGCAGGTATGCATAGCACCTATGACCCCATTGTAGACACTGCAGACTCAACTTCTACAAATGGACCAGCTCTCCCTTCCCTAAGCCTCTCACTAATATAGACAAGCGGTTTTCAAGCCAGCTTCCGAGGAACCCTAGTGTTTTTAGTGCCTTTTCAGATTACAGGACTCGAGCTCCTTAGCAACGCTACATTTTGATGTTCAGTCTTAATGACTCATTTGGCAAAGGTGCTCGGAGCTGAGTGTTCAGCGAGGCTTGTCAGTTGGCCCCTTTGTTTCTGGGTCAGGCAAAGCTGGGGGCCCACATTGTTGCAGAGACTCTTTATTCGCCATCTTAAAGGGCAGAGAGAGCACATTTCAAACAAGGCAGTGAGCGAGCTGCATTTCCTTAACGTTCAGCACCTAAGGCTGAGGCCCCACACAGAGGGGAGTGTTCAGAAGAAAGTCTCACTGCAGGTGAGAAGAAGTGACTTGTGGAGACCCTTATGGAGTTCAGAGAACAAAGGATCCTCGCACGAATAGTCCCTGCAGCATTTGCAAAGCTTTGGCAGTTGACCGTCTGTGTCTAAAACCACAGCAGTCCAGAGACTGGCAGTGGTCTGAAGAACAGGGTTCACGGGTTTGTGTATAGTCTGCTGTAGCCACTAGAGACGGAGGGCAGGTGTGTTAGTCACCCTGGGCTGTTGTGTAACACCACCATAGACCGGGCAACTTAAACAACAGATGCACTATCCCCCTGTTCCGGAGGCTGCAAAGTCCCTGGTGGATTTGGTTTCTGGGGAGGGCCTGATTCCTGGTCTGAGGGTGGCTGCCTTGATGTTGCGTTCTCTTGTGTAGGAAGAGCTTTGGTATTGCTTCTTCATCTTCCAACAGTGTTTATCCCAACATGGGGTTCCATACTTGTGGCCTCACCTAACCCTCATCACCTTCCAGAGGTCACATCACCTAACTATCCCATTGGGAAGTAAAGCTCTGGTTATAAACTTTGAGGGGACAGTTTAGTCTATGGAGAAAGAGAATAACGATTTTGTTGCCTGGGTATAGTTCTCTGAGCTTATACTTGTCCTTAATGGGATTGGTCCGTTTCCACTTCTCCCCCTTACAGGATCTGTTAGTATTATACAGTTATTGTTTTCCAAGGTACACCATACTTGTATGGGGCCTGAAGCAAAGCACTCTGGGAACATTTGGTGACAAGTAATATGAGAACATAAATATGCACAAGGCAAAGACAACAGGTGTCTGTGGGTGGAGCTTGGGTCTAGGGGAGTCTCCAAAGCTTGGTCTTCATTAGCTGCTTGCAAATCTTGTTGGCTCATTCCCTTTCTTTTTTTTTTACTTCTAAAATAATGTTTATTTACCATCTTCTTTAATTTTAGCAATAATATAGTTCACCGTAGGATATTTAGAAACTACAGGTGAGCTAAAACATCTGGTTTAATTTCATAACCATGCAATAAAACTTGCTGGGAATACATATTTATTATGGATAGGTATCTTGATTGCAGGATGGGCTTGTTGTGTATAGCAGCCTTCCCTTGCTGGATGCATCTTTGTAATACAGGCGGTGCCCTTGTGTCAGCAGCATGCCTTCTCACTGTGGCCTGCCTTTCAGTTGATGTCCTAGATGGTCTGAGGCAAGAGAGTGTCCTGCGTGTGTCCAGCTGTGAACTTCTCTTAAGGTTGAGATGATGGAAGACCAGGCACCGGTGATTTCCAGGTGTCTGAGTGGCATTGTCACCTCCCTGGTGTCTGTCATGTGGAAGGGTGGATGACTGCTGCAACCCTCGTGTCATCCCGTTGTGCAGACACTGCAGCTCCTCTTGGGATTGTTAGGTCACTGGATGAGGTGAGTTTTATTCATCAGGCATTGTGAAAGTCTGGTTAGGAGGCTGGGGAGATGTGTTGTTTAGCGGTTTCCTCTACGATCAGTTTCAGCTGGGAGGGGAGCTCCTTAAGAGACTCTGGGTGTACTAAAGGCAGAATCCTTAAAACTCAGGAAATAAACAACTCCAAAGCTGCAGGAAGTCCTTGAAACAGACCCGATGCGCTAGCCTCCTTCCCTATCTGATATAATCAGTAAGACTGCTGGGAGCCCCCCAGACAAACCAGACTCCCTGCAAGAGGCACACTTCGACTTATTGAGCTGTCTGCCGGTTGTCTAGTGAGTTCCAAGTTTCCAGATTGGATGAGTGATCATCTGTGCTGATGTGGGCTGTGGGTGATGCAGCTGTCTTTGAGTCATGTAGGCTCCTTTAAGTAATCTCAATAGAACAACCTAGATGCCCCTCATCCGAGGAATGGATAAAGAAAATGCAGTACATTTATACCAAGGAGTACTACACAGCGGTAAAAATATTGACATCTTGAAATTTGCAGGCAAATGGATGAATCTAGAAAAAACCACATTGAGTGAGGTAACCCAGACCCATAAAAACAAATATAATATGTATTCACTCATACATGGCTTTTAGACATAAAGCAAAGAAAAACCAGCTACAGGCCACAACCCCAAAGAAACTAGACAACAAAGAAGACCCTAAGAGAGACATACATGGATTTGCATAGGAAGGTGAAAAAGACAAGCTCTCCTTGTAAATTGGGAGCATGGGGGTCACAAGAGATGGTAGAAGGGGAGAGGAGAGGGAAGGAAAGAAGTGGAGAAAAACGTATAGCTCAATAAAAACAATAAAATAAAAAAATTAGAAAATTAAAAAACAAAACAAAAATTCTCACTCTCTTTCCCTACGTGTGTGTGTGTGTGTGTGTGTGTGTGTGTGTGCGCGCACTCTATTTCCTCCGTCAAGCCAGTTTTTATCACTCAGAAGTGTCTGTCAGGTTCCTGGCCAGGGCAGAGGCTGGGAATACATAGGTGCATTTGGGGTGTTTTCTAAGTACATCCCTGTCTAGTATCCCCTAGGAACTGATTCCAGGACCTTGTGGATTCTGAGATGTGTATTTACACATTGGCTTGGCTTTTGTGTAGAACTGTTGCGGATGTTCTGTTTCCTATTAAATCTTGATTACTTATAATATCCGATATGCAGTAAATGCTGTCTCTGTAAACAATCATTCCATGTTGTTCAGGGGATAATGACTTAGAAAAAAATGTTTTCAGTATAGATATGATTTAAAAAATATTTGATTTACATTTGGTTGAAGGCTATATATAGATACGTTCACTTACATATGTGTGCATGTGTGTTATTGTTGTTTTTGAGATAATGCTTCTCACTGAACCCAGCGCTCACTGACTTGACTAGACTGGTGGGTAGGGAACCCTAGGGATTCTCCTGTGTCTGCCGCCTCACCATTGGGATTATAGGTGCTTGCCTAGCTTTCCCCCTCTCCTGCGGCTCCAAACGTGGGTCCTCAGCCTCGCAGGGCAAGCATTTCACTGACTGAGCCATCTTCTCATCTTCACATGTTACAATGTTGTCTTCGTGTGCAACACTGTATAGTCATAGTTTCAGTTGACTAGAGATTTTTTTTTCTTTTAAATTTACTACACACTTGGTTGCTTGGTGGTTTGTTGTTTGTGACATTGAGCTGCACATCACGGTCCTGGGACTCCTCAGGACCCGCCACCGGATCTGCTTCTGCCAAGTGTTGCCTGTGTTTCCCAGGATTTTACAGGCTAGGTGACAGAGCTGCCACCCACCCTGTGTCCTCACTGGCCTCAGGTGCCCCCTCATGCACTGGTCATGGGAAGGGACACCAGTATCTCTGATGAAGCTGAGGGAAACTGATAGCCATGTGCTGTGACTTGCTTAGCATTGCATGAGCTTCTCCTGACTGTTTTTCCTCTTCTTTGTTGGCATTTGCTCTTTAAAATTCAAATATTTCTTCCACTCAGGTAAAATGTTCTTAACCTAGCTTCAAACAGAAAAGGTCAGAGAGAGAGAGTGAGAGAGAGGATAAAACTCCTAAGAAGCATACATACATAATGTGGAATTAATGACTGCCTATGTTTAGAAATACCTGCCTCAGCCTCAGCTTTCTTTCTTTAGAGTTCGTTTTCTTTTTTCTTTCTTTTCTTTTTTTTTTTTTAGAAAAAGCATTACAGATCAGTTACAGTCTTTTGTGCCTTCCTTTAGCTTGGCCTCTCATAAACAAGGGGGTTATTTCTTATGCTTCATTTCTTGGTTTTGTAACCAATGTGTAGTGTTTTACAAAAATCACACAAGCAGTCCTAGCTCTGTGTGCCACTCTGAAATTTGCATTTAACCACTTCATTTTGTTTAGTGCATCCAACCTGTTGATCTGCATAAATTCTGTTTGTAATTCCTCCTGAGAGTACCTGTGGCCTTCTAGCTGGGGTTCTACAACTGCCGATTCAAACCAATGGGTTGAAAATATTTGGAGAAAAAAGAAGGTATCTCTACTGAATTTGTACATATTTCCCAGTCAGTATTTGCTGAACAGTGCAGTGTATTAACTATTTATGATGCTCACCTTGCATTAGGTATCTTAAGTCAACCAGCTATGACTTTTGAGTATTTTGGAGGATGTCTGCAGGTTCTATGCAAGCACCAGGCCATTTTATAAAAGGTGCCAGATTAATTCCTTAAATTAATTTTCAAACTGTTCACTGTTGAACAATGTTGGACACTGTATACACACACACACACACACACACACACACACACAC
>JABTXL010001975.1:4123617-4137868 GCA_025134845.1 Neodon shergylaensis | reverse complement strand
TCCTTCCTTCCTTCCTTCCTTCCTTCCTTCCTTCCTTCCTTCCTTCCTTCCTTCCTTCCTTCCTTTCTTTTTTTTGAGACAGGGTTTCTCTGTGTAGCCATGGTTTTCCTGGAACTTGCTCTGTAGACCAGGCTGGCCTTGAACTCATGAAGAACTGCCTGCCTCTGCCCCCCAGTGCTGGGACTAAATGCGTGCGCCACCATGCCCTGCTTCCTTCTTCAGATCTCAGATGGGGAATCTCTTCTCTAGCACCAATGCCAGTTTCTCAGACTGTCCTTTAGCAACTCCAGTTCTCTGTTGAGTGTTTCTGACTGTGAAAAGAAGTTGGGATTGGAAGAACCTTTCCCATCACTTAAGAGCATCATGTGGGTTTGTGCTCTCTTCTGTTATGTTGATTGGCTTTTGTATGTTGAACAGACTTCATATTATGGGAATTAAGTTCTGTTTGGTCTTGGTGAGTAATTCTGCCCATACGTTGTATTAGTTGCTTTTCTGTCACCGTGATAAAACACCACGGCTGAGGCAGTTTATGGAAGAGGGGTGAATTTGGGATTTACAGTTCCGCAGGGATCAGTCCATCATTGTTGCCATCTTAGCCACAGTGGTAGGAGTAGTGGGGAAGCCTGGCAGCTGAGAGCCAAGATGGCCGGAATGGTTGAGCACTCACTTCCCCAGCTGCAAGCAGGAACTTCAAAGCCCTCCCCCAGTGACGCACTTCCTCTAGCAAGGCCACACCTCCTAAGCCTCCACAGTGTTACCAACTGTGAACCAAGTATTCAAATGCCTGGACTAAGGGAACTATATTATTCAAAACACCACAATATTTTGATTTTCTTTGCTAATGATTTTGCAACTGTGTTTTTACTGTCATTTTCTTCCTTGTGATGTCCTTGGTTTAGCTATGATATCTGGTCTCATGATGAATAAAGAAGCACCCTGCCCCCAACTTTTCTGCTAATGGGAATGGTCATGTCTCTGCAAAAAGAAATATTTTTCTATAAGGATATTTTTAGCAGTGTAATCAGATGGCCATAGTCTTATTGACAGTTTTATTTACTTAATTTTCTTTCTTTCTTTCTCTCTTTCTTTCTTTCTTTCTTTCTTTCTTTCTTTCTTTCTTTCTTTCTTTTTTTTTGTGGTTTTTCGAGACAGTGTTTCTCTAGCTTTGGAGCCTGTCCTGGAACTAGCTCTTGTAGAACAGGTTGGCTTGGAACTCACAGAGATCCGCCTGCCTCTGCATCCCGAGTGCTAGGATTAAAGGCGTGCACCACCACCACCCTGCTCTTAATTTTCTTGAGGTAGCGTCTCATGTGTAGCTCAGGTTAGCTCTGAAGTTGTGATCCTTTTGCCTCAGCCTTCTGAGTGCTGAGCTTACAGGCATGTATTACTCATTTGATTTTCGATAGAGACTTTTAAAAATTAAAATTTTGCCAGATGATGAGTCTCATATTGCCACATGTGTCGCTATGCCTGGCACATATTCACACCTCATTGCTCTTTCTTGTCTACCTTTCCCCCACATTGCTGCTCTCCTCTCCACCCAAATAGTCCCTCTTCTGTTTCATGTAATGTATATTAGATGTGGAAGAAAACATACAGTATTTGTATTCCCATTACCTTTTCTTGTTTCCTTGACTGTTAGGGCCATCTCTACTCTCATGTGGTTTCCTTTACTTTCATGATATAAGTCTAGTTCTCCATCTCATCGCTCTGTACCCTGTCATCTCCATCTCATTGCTCTGTACCCCATCATCTCTATCTCATCGCCCTGTACCCCATCATCTCCATCTCCATCTCATCGCTCTGTACCCCATCATCTCCGTCTCATCGCCCTGTACCCCATCATCTCTATCTCATCGCCCTGTACTCCATCATCTCCATCTCATCACCCTGTACCCCATCATCTCCATCTCTATCTCCCGTCTCCATCATAACCTACATCTTCTCTCTTACCTATGATGTTTTAATGTTTGTGTCAAATTATGTTATAATTTCCTCTAAGATTTGATGAATTTTCATTGTTTGTGTGTGTGTGTCTGTGTTTTTGTGCATGTGTGTGTGTGTGTCTAGTGCTGTGTAGCACAAATTCTAATTGGTATTAATAATAAAAACCCAGAGTCCTATATAGGGGTTAATGATGAAGATCAGGAAAGCAAAACAGCCATCCACTAGAGAGTTCTTTTCCTCTCCCAATGCTCAAAGATTCTGTTCTTAGACTGCTTCCTCAGACAGTGTTCTCTGACTGCCTAGACTGCGCTGTTCCTCAGACTGCAAGGAGTTCCTGTCTCCTCCCACCTTATATTCCTCTCTCCACCCAGCCATATCACTCCTGTCTCCACCTCCTTAGTGCTGGGTTTTTTTTTTAAAGATTTATTTATTTATTTATTTATTTATTATTAAAGATTTCTGTCTCTTCCCCACCTCCGCCTCCCCTTTCCCTCCCCCTCCCCCAATCAAGTCCCCCATCCCTCGTAAGCCCAAAGAGCAGTCAGGGTTCCCTGCCCTGTGGGAAGTCCAAGGACCACCCACTTCCATCCAGGTCTAGTAAGGTGATCATCCAAACTGCCTAGGCTCCCACAAAGCCAATAGGTGCAGTAGGATCAAAAACCCATTGCCATTGTTCTTGAGGTCTCAGTAGTCCTCATTGTCCACTATGTTCAGCGAGACCGGTTTTATCCCAGGCTTTTTCAGACCCAGGCCAGCTGGCCTTGGTGAGTTCCCAATAGAACATCCCCATTGTCTCATTGTGTGGGTGTACCTCTTGCCGTCCTGAGTTCCTTGCTCGTGCTCTCTCTCCTTCTGCTCCTGATTTGGACCTTGAGATTTCAGTCCGGTGCTCCAATGAGGGTCTCTGTCTCTGACTCTGTCTCCTTTCATCGCCTGATGAAGGTTAATATTCAGGAGGATGCCTATATGTTTTTCTTTGGGTTCTCCTTCCTATTTAGCTTCTCTTAGAACCTGAGTTATAGGCTCAATGTCCTTTATTTATGGCTAGAAACCAAATATGAGTGAGTACATCCCATGTTCCTCTTTTGGGTCTGGCTTACCTCACTCAGGATAGTGTTTTCTATTTCCATCCATTTGCCTGCAAACTTCAAGAAGTCCTTGTTTTTTACTGCGGAGTAATACTCTAATATGCATATATTCCATACTTTCTTCATCCATTCTTCAATTGAAGGGCATCTAGGTTGTTTCCAGGTTCTGGCTATTACAAACAATGCTGCTATGAACATAGTAGAGCATATACTTTTGTTGTATGATAAGGCCTCTCTTGGGTATATTCCCAAGAGTGGTATTGCTGGGTCCAGGGGTAGGTTGATCCGGAATTTCCTGAGAAACCTCCACACTGCTTTCCAAAGTGGTTGCACAAGTTTGCATTCCCACCAGCAATGGATGAGTGTACCTGTCTCCACCTCCTTAGTGCTGGGTTTAAAGGTGTGTTGGGATCACCTTTATGTGAGCTCTGTTTATCTTTTAGGCTGGATAAATTTCATGTAGCCCAGAGTGACCTTGAACTAACAGAGATTTGTCTGTTCCCCAAGTCCTGAGATTAAAGGTGTGTGCCTTCACTGCCTGGCCTCTAGTGGCTTAGCTCTGCACTCTGATCTTCAGGCAAGCTTTGTTTGTTTAAGACACAAGCAAAATATCACTACAGCGCTGGCTAGTTCTATGTAAACTTGAGGCTGGAGTACTTTTCAACGAGGGAACCTCAACTGAGAAAATGCTCACACCAGACTGACCTATGGGCAAAACTTGGTCAATTTTCTTGCATGATAGATGTGGATGGGCACATTCCAGATTTCTGCTAGTCAAGAAGCTAAGACTCATATAGTCGTAAGTTTAAGGTCAGTCTTGGACACTGAGTGGAACTATGTCTCCAAAGCAGTTTTTCCAGCATGGCGGGGCCTGTGGCTTGGTATTGGAAGACTCTCCTAGCATATGCGAGGCTCTAGTGTAATCCTACCAAAAAATGAGAAAGAAAGAATGGGTAAAAATCCTCCACATTTATGAAGAAATATAGATATCCATGTAACTGGAAGCTCTCGATTTTCCAGTTAGGATCACGTCAAAGAAGATATCACCCGGATGTCTCAGTCAAACTGTCAAAAATCAAGACAGGCGAGTGACTTACACTGAGAGAAAGCCCTTGAAAGGGGCATTTGAACCTACAAATTCAAGACCTAGTGCAGCAGGACTGTCTCAAAATACAAACATTCATACAGATAAACCTAAACAAATGAAACAAAAAATTCAAACTATAACTTAATAGTAGCAAAAACATAGAGGCCTGTCATGCACATGGGAGTGTAAGACCATCAGTGCATTTCTCAGAAAGCTTCCCGGCTCAGAGACAGTGGAATGATGAATGAAAATGTTAAAGGCAATCCAAATCCAACCCAGCCCTAAGCGTCCAGCCAAGGATACTTCATCCAGCAAAGCTGTCCTTCGGACATAGAGATGAAGCGCTTTCGCAGATATTTGGACTGCCCACGTGAGGTGCTGAAAGGAGGTATTCCAGCAGAAATAAAGAGTACTGTCTGGTGACAGGAAAATACACAAAAGCATAAAACTCACGGAAATAAATAGAGCCCCACTCAAATATTCCTGTTATGGTGGTCTGTGAAATAAGCATTAACTATACTTAATCATAGTTATAGGCACCATAAGCTAGTGGACATGTGAATATTACATGTATGAATTGTCAAGTCAGTGACAAGCAAATGGGAAGGAAAACAAAGCAACAGTGGCTATCCGTACACCAGACAAAATATATTTGGAAGGATATAACAGGCGTACATACATGTGTACCGAGTTCCAAGTTTATAAAACAGATATTGATGCATTTATGTAGGGAGAGAAGGGGAGGAATGGCTCAGTGGGAGAAGTGCTTGCTCTACAAACATGGAGACCTGAGTTCAGATCAGTAGCACCCTCGTGGCAGCTCCAGGCCTAGCAGTGATGTCTGCACCCCAGTACTGGGGACAGAGACAAGTGGATTCCCCGGGGTCTCATTGTCAACCAGTCTAGTGAACAGGGGGAGCTCCAGGTGCGGTGAGAGTCTTTGTCTCAAAGTACAATAGAGGAAGACATCCAGTATGACTGTCTGATTTTCACACATAGAATCATGAGTGAGTGCAACGTGTGAACACATACTCACACACTACAACATGCATGCTCACACACACACATTCACAATAAAAAAAACAAACTTTTTTTTTAAAAGACAGTTGTCACACTAGAAGGTCTCAGCACTTCACTTTCTCAATTCTTTAGTACAGAACATCACTAAGGAAACAGATGTCAGCAACACTGGAGTCCATGAACCCTACAGACAAGGAGTAGTCCATCCCCAGCAGCAGAATATATATTCTTACCACACAGAAGAGAAACCATACAAGAAAACGAATTCTTGCGGGGGTAGATGGGAGTCAGGAGAGAGGGAACATTAGGAAGGAGGGGAAACTGTGGTCAGTATGTAAAATAAAAAAAAAACTTTTTGATTAATTTTAAAAAATGGGGAAAATATCCCTCAATGACTTCACATCCAGAGAGAGAGAGAGAGAATGATATATTTTCTCTTGCAGCAACTTGCATAGCGCCTTCCAACCCATAGATAAGTGAAACTGTCACACCTCCTGACAAAGCTTCTTTGTCCTATGCCCATGTCTGCGTCTACTGCAGTCTGCCTAGATGAAGAGCTACAGCCAGGCGAGAAGCAGTTACTGTCTTCAGGGATGAGACCCTAGTTTAGGCGGTCAGCCCTAAACAAGCTCAAAATAATTTGACTTGAGTGGTGTGTGTGTGTGTGTGTGTGTGTGTGTGTGTAATATAGAAGAGATCATGAATGAGACGTGAGAGGAGAATGAGAGGAAGGATGGAAATGATGTAAGTACAGTGTATTTGTTAATGTATGAAATCCTCAGGAAAAAGTAACATTAATACACTGATAACTAGACTAAGAGAAAGAGAAGACTCCAAAAAGATTAGACACGAAAACATGACAGCTGATACCATACAGATACAAGGGGCCAGAAGAGACTGCTGTGAGCGGTTATGTTCCAGCAACTTAAGTAATCTACAGGAAATGCATGCGTTCCTACAGACACACAAGCTATGGCAGGGACTCACAAACTGGACATCCGAGCAGAAGTTCACTTCAGCAACATGTTAAGAGGGTTATTGACCATGGTGTAGAGTCATTTATCTCTGAGTAGGAAGGGCTCAACATGCACAAATCAAGAAATACTGCATAAATATACAAAAGAGCAACAATAACAACAAAAGCTATATCATAGTCTCAGGAGATAGAAGAAAAGTTGAGCAAAATTTAACATCTTTTCATGATTAAAAATCTTTTAAAGGTATGACAGAGGGAATATAACTCACTACAGTAAATTGACACATAAACACACACACACACACACACCCCATAGCCACAAGTCCCAGATAACGTTAACTCATTGGTGAAGGACAGCAAGTGTTTCTGCAAAAATCAGGAACAAGACCCAAATGGCTTTCATGCAGCACAGTGCTGGAGGTCCTAGCAGGAAGACTTACTCCGATTGCCAAGGAAAAAATGGCACTGTGTTTTAGATGACATCGTCTTACACATATAAAATTAAAGGCACACTAGAAATGGTTAGAGACCACGAACAAATTCAGTAATGCTGCACGATTGGAAGCCCACATGGAAAAAAATCAGCCGTGGTTCTATATAGTAACAGTGAATGAGCTGAAGAAGAATTGAGAAAGAATTCCATTTATATCAACGTAAACATAACAAGGAGCTTATGGGTAAGTTCAGCCAGGGAGATGGAAGAGGATGCAAACACTGAAAAGTATAAAATGTTGGTGAAGGGTACTAAGGACACACTAGAAGACACCTGTTTTTAAGAATCAGAGACTTGATGTCATCAGACATCCATCCTGCCCCAATATATAGACTCAATGGTCTAATGGTATCTTTACCAAAATTTTAATGAGATTTTTTTTTGATTTGGCTTGGGAATTTTATATATATATATATATATATATATATATATATATATATATATATATATATATATATGCTTACTGGCCCTTTGCTTGTATGTTATGGTTTCTGATTTTTTATATTTATGGATTTTGTTTTTTTTGTGTGTGTTTACTTTTTAGAATTATGGTTTGTTTATTTGCCTGTTTTTTTTTTCTAAAGAGAGAGAAGAAAAGAAATGGCATGGAATTGGGGTGGGGAAGCGAGGAGGATCTGGGATGAGTTGGGGGAAGGGAAACTGTGATCAAAATTTTTCAGTAGAAAAGAAGTGGAAAAATACTAAAATCATATGGAACTTCAAAGTCTTCAAAGAAGACTTTTTCTAGTAAAGAGATACAGATAGAGTTATTCTATTTACTTGATTTCAAGTATATTATGAAGATACATACATCTGAAGAGCTTGGGATGAACATAGGAAGCACACAAGATCAGTGGAACAGAGGAGAGAGCCAGGAAGAACCCACAGATGTCCAGAAACCCTCAGTGGGAAAGGATGGTACCTTTAGTAAACACAAGTAGGAAAACTGGACATCTAATGCAAGCATGAAATCGCACCATATCTGCTGTTGCACACAAAAATCAACCACTAATCATTTAACATAGTCCCCGAAGCTGCAAAAATCCATGTGTGTAGTCTGTGTTTAGATGAAACCTGGGTGCTGGGAGCACAGCTTGAGTTTTGTGAAGAACAGCAAGTTGTTCAGTGGCTGAACCATCTCTCAATGGTTTCCTTGTTTCTTATCATGCTTAACGATTCATTTTTGTTGAAAAATGGACTTTTAGCTGGGCGGTGGTGGCTCACACCTTTAATCTCAGCACTCAGGAGGCAGAGGCAGGCGGATCTCTGTAAGCTTGATGCTTGCCTGGTCTACAGAGCTAGTTCCAGAACAGTCAAGACTATACAGAGGAACCCTGTTTTGAACCACGCACCCTCCCACCAAGAAAAAGAAAAGTGGACTTTTTGTATTAGAGGGGAAACTTTAGAGAGTAACTTGTTTTCCTAACTTGGAACTTTTTGTTGTTTACCACAGATCATGGCCTTTTGCTGCTTACTCCATGCCTGCTTCTTATATTTTTGGTTGTGAGCCTAGCCTTTAATGGCTGAACCATCTCTCCAGCCCACCCATGGTTTCTTCTTGCTTAGCGTAGACCAGGGCTCCTTATTTGTTACTGTAGACCAGGGCTCCTTCTTCGTTACTGTAGACCAGGGCTCCTTCTTCGTTACTGTAGACCAGGGCTCCTTATTCGTTACTGTAGACCAGGGCTCCTTATTCGTTACTGTAGACTATTCTTAAACTTTTTCCACTTGTGACTCTTCTTCCCCCGAGACACTGTTGTGTTCTTCTGGATATATAGGCGTATGGAATAGGTGAACAAACCAAATGTCTACTGATCCCAAATCATTACCACACTTGTTTTAAAACATTCTTTGGTATACTTTTATCATTTATTGAAGATAAAAACAAACTTATATACTAGTGAGGTAGATGTGTTTATTTAGTTTTTGCATAAAGAATTTTTTTTTACATGAAGAATTGGCTGCTTGTTTGATACTGTGGGACAGAGAACATCTTCAGTGTTTTTCAGAGTTGATCAATATTTTGATTTTACGATTGTTATTCCTGAGAATGCTGCTTTGCATAAATGCATAATACCACACAGCAGGCATGTGTTTAGGGCCATTGTAGAAACTGTTGGAAATCCTATCCTAATCCCGAGCCAAAATTCATTTAGCAATATTTCTTTATGAAACTCAGAAACTCATGCAGCAGTTCCCAAAATTAAACATTCCAACGCAATGCGGTCCAGAGGTAGACAACTGGAGCCTTGCATGTTGAGGAGAGATAGTAGGAGGTCATAAACCCCTCCGCTGCTGCGTTCCCCCGCCAGGTCTCTACAGAAGCACAAAGTCTGTATGGCGCAGTCACTGGTCTCTTGTTGGCAGCGGTCTACACTAAGCTGCTGCAAACCGTGCTTGTATCCTGCATGGCTTGAGTTGTGTGCAGACCCGGGGTTCAGTGGAGTCACATGACCCGGCCTGGGCGAGCACTGCAGATTCAGTACACATCTGATTTCTAATCGAGTCCTCACTTGTACCTTAAGCATTTGCTGCTGCCCTTGTTTGCAGCTCCTTCCTTGAATCCAGTTCTGGGACTCTGTTTGGTCCTGTGACGTTTTAAAAAGCTGGGCTGTGGGCTGTCTTTGTTCTTTGTTTTCTCTTTGTTTTTTTCTACGTCTGTGTTCTTGTAATTTGTGGTCTCTGAAGTCTCTTTTGTCTTGTGTTCACCTAGTATCTTCAAAGAGCAGGGAGAGAGGTGGGCAGGAGAAGGGACACTGGGGCAGTGGGGGGTGAGGGAGGAGAGGACAAGAGGGGAGAGGGAAGTGGAGGCAGGCTGATTTTGCTGACATTTGCACAACATTTCTGTGCCATGAGCTAGCCCAAACACTTATGGCTCTGCCTCCGCCTTAGCCTTCACTTGCTGTTGATGTTAAGCTTGCCAACCATATTGATGTAGACGTTTGGTGTCTTCTTGGGTTTCCTTAGTATGGATCCTGCCTTGGGAACATGGACCTTTCTGAATTCTCCCCTCTCTGTGAGGCTTCCTCTTATGGCCTCAACACCCTCTCCGATGCCTTGGTGACAATCTTCTGTCGCAGGTGGCTGCAGGTTGTACTTTTCTGTGCTCTTCAGGGAATTCAGTTTTGTGAAACTGTGAGGCCTCCATCTCGGGTCAGTTTTTCATCAGTCTCTTCCACAGTCTCTGCAGAAGCATAGCTCCATGTGAGTCAGGTCTTCTGTGGGCCCTTTATTAGGACCAGGGACAAGGACCCTCACTAGAAACTCAGAGGCTGTCTTCAAGACACCCCCGCCACCACTTTGAGGCCCTGCATTGCAACAAACAAACAAACAAAGCAAAGCCCAGCAACAACTCAAAGATGTTTCCTTCTGTTTGAACAGTTTTTTCTTGATTCAGCATTTGTGTGGCGACTGTGAACTTTTATTTTTTTACTGTTTTTCTGACTTCTAACAAAGCTGACACTTTCTGTTTGAGTTGTTGATGTTTCTATGGAGGGGTAGCCCTCAGAGATGCCTACTCTGCCTTTTTGCTGATGTTTCTGGGCAGAAGCCAGGAATGTTTAAATCTTGTCAACAAAATATGGTTTTGGCTTGCAGAGTGAGGCTGAGGGTTAAAGCTTTTAGGTTTCAGACAGAGTGAGTATTCATTGTAACCCAATAAACACCAGGACAATGAAAACACTAACTTACCGCTTGTGTATCTGTCCCTTCCTGCTAGAGCCCTTTCTAGTTCGTATCTTTAGGCATGAGCGTAAGGTCTTTAAAAAGCTCTTTGCTCCATGTTGTCAACAATAGACACTATTACTTTAGCTCATATTTCATTGTGTAAAGAATTTATTGTGCTGGTGAACTGTATGGCATGAGGCGTGGCGTGCCTTGGGAAGCAAGGTGTCAATTAATAGAGCGGGATACAGAAATTCCAAAAAAAAAGTTTTCTGTTCATTGTAAGCTTGTGTCATAGTAAAATATAAGCAAATGAAAATGTGTGTACATCTGCTGCTGTTGTGTGTGTATCTGTGTGTGTGTATATATCTCTCTGTGTGTCTGTGTTTGTGCGTTCATGTGTATGTGTTTGGAGTACAAATGATTACTCCATGTTGTGATGGTTTGACCTAGTGATTTTCAACTTAATAATGATTCAAAAATGATATGCATTCAGTAGAGATTTGAATTCTGACCCTAGTGATCTATGATGCCTGATAACAATGGGGCTGTAGCTCCTAGGCATTCATGGGATCCCGAGGGAGACAGCTGTCTTTATGATGTGCAGTGTTTGGTGGTTTTCAGCTTAGGGCAGGCGTGTCTGGGCAGACCCTACAGGAAGTCAACTTTCCTGCGATAGTTTCTGTATTGGTTATGGTTCAGGGTCACACTGAAAAAATTTGCATCTGATGCTCACAAAGCACCAAAGTTAACTCTTCCTGCATCCCTGATCCTAGGCCTTCTGAACCAGGGGGTGAGAGCAGTGGCTGATGACATAGTCCTTTAGGACCAGGGTAGTTGACACAGTAACAAAGGAAGACATTTCAGCTGCTCAAATGATGACCTTGGCATGGCCTCCTGATCTACATGAAGTCCACATGACGGTGTGCAGATCCGTGTAGCGAGTAAGAAGGCATGAAGGAGCTTTCTGTTTAATTGAATTCTTGTTAGGATGAGGTATAAGGTTCAGTTGTTCTAGCTCTTGAAGGAACATGTTTGCTTTAACTTGAATTGTAACAAGTTAAAATGTCTTTTAAAAGATTGTTAAGCACATGTTTCCTTGCTCCTGAACTTTAAAATCTAGAGGAAGCCCTGCCCCTGCTGCAGACTATGTGTGCTATCTGTGCAGGTCATACACATCATATGGGAACCCCAGGGCCATGGAAGAGGTAACAGCAAGACAGTGAGCAAAGAAGATGAATTTTTATATGGGATTAAAATATTTTACAGTGTATACTGTATGTTGATTTTACAGTGTATACTGTATGTTGATTTTACCAGAGCTGAGAGTTAAAATATACAATTTCATATTAATATAAAGGTACATATAATTGTATACACAATTAATATAAAGATAATATAATATATAATTTTTATATTAATATTATTATCAGATATGCAATCCCATATATCAATATGATTTCCTACAGATTAATAAAATCACTTATTTTATGGTTATTTAAAACTAAAACTACCAGAAATTTGAGCAGGTTCTTTTGTGGTTGTCAGTAAATGGTTTCTCAGGTTTCTGTGATGAGCTGAGGATCCAGAATAGTTGATACAGTAATGAACGAGCACAATCAAGCCAGAAATGCAACACTGCCAACTTCGAGGCTTACTGTAAAGGTGATCATGACAGCGTGTTGATGGCTAAAGACGGATTGATCAGTGGTTCAGCACACAGTCCAAGAATAGAGCCACTCGATATAGCTACTCATTCCTGACAGCGGAACAAAAGCTATCGAGTGGGAAAAAGACAGCGTGCTCAGCAAACTGGGCTGGGCATCTACGCTCAAGCTCCTCACCGAAATGAACTGTGGATCCGAGAGCTAAGTGTAAAACCTGACTGTGTAGCATCCTAGGAGTCAGCAGGAGAAATCCAGGCAATTTCAGCAGTGACTCTTTAGACCAAAAGGATGATACGTGGGAGAAGGAAGCGATATGTTAAACTTCATTGACATTGAAGGCGTGCTCCATAGAAGCTACTGTCTTGCCACAGATTAGGAGAGGCTTACCAGAGTCATAGCTGAGAAAAGACTGTCACCAACACATACAAGACTCTACACTAATCCGAAGCCAGGCTTTGGACGGTGATGGAAACAGATACCTCACAGAGAGGATACACAGACTGCAGACAGACAGATGCGGTCCACACAACATGGCCTTAGGTATTTTCCATTACAGTCACACACTTCTCTGCGTGCTTTGAGGACACGCAGCCTGGATCCCGCAACCGTGCTGAGTATCAAGACCCCAGGCTCACCGACGGAGGAAGGCGGGAGAGTACATTTTGTAGGATGGTTTGAAGTTTCTTAACCAAATTAGCCTTTTTTCTTTACGACATAGAGTCTTGTTAGGTAGCCCAGGCTAGCTTCAAATCCATGGCCCTCCTATCTTAGCCAGCCAAGTGCACCATGTCTGGCAAAATGAAACTTACTCTTACCACATGTGATACTTAGGCTTTGGTTATGATGAAATAACTGAGGCGAACAACTTCAAAGGATGGAAAATTTATTTTGAGTCATGGTTTCAGAGGTTTCAGTTTGGGGGTCTGTCACTTTAGACCTGTGACAAGGCAGAGCATCAAGGTGGGGCAGTTTGAGTTGGGAAACATTCTTACCCACAGTGGATAGGCAGCAGAAAGAACAAAGGACCATTGTCCCACTATCCCTCGAAAGCAGCCACCAATAACCTAACTTCCTCCTACTAGAGACAACCTCCAGAAGGTTCCATTAGCTCTGGTGAGCCACAGGCTGGTAACCAAGCCTTTATGCATTCTTGTTTCTTAAGAACATTTCTGAGCCGAATATCATTGTCATTTGATCACGTGATCATAGTTCTTAGTGTTTACCTATGTGATATGGAACACAGGCATGTGCAAAAATGTGTGTGTGTGTGTGTGTGTACTTGGTTTGAATACGTGTTCATGTGTTTGCACATGTGTATGTGTGGTATATATGTTCACATGTGTGTATGTGGTGTACGTGTGAGTACATGTTCACATGTGTGTGGTGTATATATGAGTATATATGTTCATATGTGTGTTGTGTATTAGTATATGTTCATATGTATACATTTTCACATGCGTGCATGTGTCTGTGTGAATACAAGTTCCTGAGTGTCTGTGTAAATACATACATGCAGATATATATCTATATCTGTATCTATATCTATGCATGCGTTTGAAAGCCAGAATTAGATTTTGAGTGTCTTGCTAAGTTGCTTCCCACTTAATTTTGATATAGGGTTTTTCACTGAAACTATAGCTCACAGACTCAGCTAAACTTGCTGGCTTTCAGCGTCCCGAGCATTTTCTATTGTTGCCTCTCCTGTGCTGGGGTTACAGGCACGCACCACCTTGTGCTGCCTTTTACATGAGGATCCAAACTTGGGTCCTCCAGCTTATGAGGCTAGCACTTAGCTGACTGAGCTGTGTCCCCAGCTCTGCCTATGTATATTTATGGCATCTTTATTCATAATTGTGACAGTGTAGAAGCAGTGAGGATGTCCTTCAGAGGTGAGCGGATAGATAAATAAACCATGGCACACTCAGATAGTGGGCTGTGATTCATTCTGAAGAGAAACGAGCTAGTAAGGCAGAGAAATGCTTGTGACTAGGTGAAAGACGTCAGCTGGTAGAGGCCACAAAGCAAGCACAGAACCATTCAGATTGAAAAAGCATTGGTGGTCCTCATGAGTCAGAGCAAAGGGATGGAGGAAAAGGCAATTCTCAGGAGTCTGAAGGCAGTGAACTCTTCTCATTGATACTGCAAGGGTGAAACATCTCAGTAGCCATTCATCCAGACTCATAGAATGGCCAGCAGTGAGGTAACTACGGTGTGAAGTGTGGAGTCCAGCAGTGAGGTAACCATGGTGTGAAGTGTGGACTCTAGCAGTGAGGTAACCATGGTGTGAAGTGTGGACTCCAGCAGTGAGGT
>JABTXL010001975.1:4105158-4123607 GCA_025134845.1 Neodon shergylaensis | reverse complement strand
CAGTGAGGTAAATATGGTGTGAAGTGTGGATTCCAGCAGTGAGGTAACCATGGTGTGAAGTGTGGATTCCAGCAGTGAGGTAAACACGATGTGAAGTGTGGACTCCAGCAGTGAGGTAAATATGGTGTGAAGTGTGGACTCCAGCAGTGAGGTAAATATGGTGTGAAGTGTGGACTCCTCAGGCAGTGAGGTAACCATGGTGTGAAGTGTGGACTCCAGCAGTGAGGTAAACACTGTGTAAAGTGTGGACTCCAGCAGTGAGGTAAACACGGTGTGAAGTGTGGATTCGGACAGTAGTGATCACTATGTTCCGGCAGTGTGTGCATGTGCATGCGTGCATGTATATGTGAGCACGCGCATGTGTGTGTGTCTGTGATGTATATGCATGGTTGTGTGGTGTGTGCATATATGCAGGCAGATGCCCACATAGAGGCCAGGGCTCAACACTGGGTGTCTTTTTTCCTATCTCTTTACCTTATTTTTTGAGACAGAGCTTCTCACTGAACCTAGAACTTACTAATTCTCATGATTTTGACCAGACCAGATGTCCAATGGGCTCCTTTTGATTTTTAAATTTTATTTTTATTAATTTAAATTCAATGTGTGTGCATGTCAGGGGCATATGTGTACATGAATGCAGGTGCCTGGAGAGGCAGGAAGAGGGTAGTAGAAGCCCTAGAGGTGGAGATACAGGTAGTTGTGAGCCAACCAGTGTGGGTGCTGGGAACCAGACTTGTGTCCTTTATAAAAGTAGCATGTGCTCTTAGTTGCTGGGCCACCTCTCTAGCCCCTGGGGATCCCCTTTTTCAATCCTTTCAGAGCCAATGTTACAGATGCATGCTGCTATGGCCAGATGGTTTTTGTTGTTGCTTTTATAATTTTTTTAATATAGGTTCTGGGGATCCGAGCTTTAGGACTTTGCTAACTGAGCCATAAATGTTCCTCTGCGGTGGTGGTGCACTGAGGAGGGAGGCTGGGTGTGTGTGTGTGTGTGTGTGTGCGTGTGTGTGTGTGCATGTGTGCGTGTGTGTCTGAACATTTTGTTTCATTAATTAAATACATTTAAAAATATGATGTTCCGCAGTGCGCAGGGTGGAAGGCAGGATCTGCTTACGCATCAAGTCTGAGAGCGCTTCTAACAGGGAAGGTGTTGTCTAGGGCTACGCTCCATGCTTTATAAATGGAGGTGAAGGGACGGCCGTCTTATTTATGGCCTTATCCTTCTTCAACCCCCAGAGTGTACTTAACCAGGCTATGTGAAGCATATAATTTAATATTTTCCACCTTTATGCCTTATAAATGTTTCCTCCGGAATTTTCATTAGATTACATAAGTAGGTATTCTGGGGTTCCTGAGCTTATTCACACTGAGCACAGATGTGCAGGGAACGTTCTGCTTCTTTAGTTTTCCTTTCTGTGTCACTAATCTCTTTAAGAGCTGGGGTGTGAGGGAGGATGTTTAAATTCTGTTAATTCAAGCAAGTTTCTTGGGATCTTTTTGGCCAATCTGTGGCCTATATATCGGGGCTCCCTGCATCCCATCCAGAATAGCGAATCTCTTATATTTGTATACATACTTGGGTTTGAACACTTCCCTCTAGATCCTGTCAAGCATCTTGCCTTCTTGGGCCCCTTCCATGGCATGCAGGCCCCTCTTCAGAGTGGCACCAGGTGGTGGGGAATTGTGGCCAGAGCTGAGGAATGGGAGCTTGGAAACCTCCTCTGTCTTCATCTGAAGCAGTGTGCCCTTTGGGGTTTATGCTTGGTTGTGGCTGAGGTCCACCCTCACTCTTGCAATCCCTTCACTTCTCCAGGGACATTCAGGTTTGATATTCCCCCACCAGGATCCCAGGGGTCCCCTTCCCTGCTCACTGTAGAGGTTCCTTGTCTCTCAGGCTTGCCAGCTTCCACCTTCCCATTGTGACTGTGGCCTCTCTGGATGTCACCCAGTCCTTGGGATGTCGGAGAGATTTGGTATTCCCTATCTGATGCTCCTCTATCTGATGCAGGTAGGTGAGGCTCTGCCTTCTGAACATGCCCCCTCCCCTTTGCTGGCGGAGGAGCAGACAAGTCTCAGTCCATCTCCATGACCCCTCGTGCTCTGAGCTAACAGCTTCCAAGAAAAGGAGGATTGCTCTGGCTCACGGTTTGGGAGGAGGTTGCAGCTCCTTGCAGATCAATCCTATTGCTTTATTGCTTTGGGTATGCAGCTCTACATGATGCGGAGTGTGTCCGGGAGAGCTATTTGTTTACCTCACGGCCAGGAAGAGGAGAAAGAGAAAGGGATACGATGCCATTCTCACCTTCAAGGTTCTGTCTCTCAAAGACACCACTCCATCCCGGTAAGCTCAGAGCTGGAGACTCAGCCTTTAACAGCGGAGGACATGACGAACCAAACTATAGAAGCTCTTGAGGACTGGACACCCAGGTGTGTCTGTGTGTGCACATGCATGTGTGCATGCATGTTTGTGTGCATGTGTGTCTGTGTGTCCATGTGTGCGCAAGTGTGCATGTGTGTGTATGTGCACGTGTGTGTGTGTGTTTAGACATATGTCTGTACACGTGGTGGCCCATGGTACCAAGCATCTTCCACCATTGCCCTCCACGTTAGTTTTGAGGCAGGGTCTCCTGCTAGTCTAGCTACCCCGCTTGCTCTAGTGAGCCCATATTTTCACATCCCAAATGCCAGAATTACAGGCAGGAAGCCACACCCATGAAACATTTATGTGGGTGCTGGGGACCCGAATTGCAGTCCCCATGTCTATGCAGCAAGTGCTTTAATCTCTGCGCCCCATCCTTCAGCCTCCTCATTAATTCCTGCTACGGGTTTGTGTTTTCTCTTTATACTGTAATGAGCATTTTCTGTATATTTTTGGATACTTATCCTGTTATTTTCTTTGGCTGAACCCCCGAGAGTGAAATTATGGCTTCAGAAGAGATACAGTATTTTTAGTCTTAGATATCTTCAGACTTGTCATTGGAATTATACTAGGAACTAGAACCAATATGAATAATACAACTATAATATGAGGGCTTTAAAATCACAAAAGAAAACAAAGCAGAGACAATCTGAATAACAAGGTTTGGCTGGTTAGGTCTATTTTGATCTAAAGTCACGCCAGTGTAATCCAGATCTCTTTAATGAAAAAGTGAAGTCTAAACATAGAGTTAGTCTGTCTTGACGTAGAAGCTCCAGCAGCGTCCACAGAACCCAGTTTCTCCCACCACCTCCAGACCCTGTTCTTCATCTGGAGGCCGCTTCTGCCCACACAACTGCAGGACTCTCAGTCTGGCTCAGCGGGAAGAGTGGCCTTCGATGGGCAGAATTTCTAGCATGTGTTCATTAGACTAGACCTTGCATTGACCAGACCTCTGCATCAAAACAGTAGAACCTCCTAGTTCTCAATAGGGGTTCAGTGTAAGAGAAAATGAAGCAATGTTGGGGTATGGAGATGGGGGAGAAGCTGCACCCTTCGCTTGTTGGGTCTTCATATATGGCTGGAGTGAGCTGGGCCATTCCTTTCAAACACCCAGCAGACTTCGAAGACTGGGTATGCTAAAAATACATACAATGTGTAATGATTTTTGATGTTGCTTACCTGTTGAAATCAAATGATTTCTATGTTGGATCAGAGGACAAATTAATTTTTGCATCAATTTTCTTGTGGCCATTAGGAAATTAGAACTCCAGGCAAATGCTTGTATTGTCTTTCTCTTGGATGATGCAGCCTAGAAGGAAGCAGGCGTGGTTTTTCAAAAGCTGTGCGATCCTTGTCTCTTGCCTCCCTTCTGTATTTGGAGAATGCTCTGGCATACTACAGGTGTAGCTGCCTCCTCCACCAGGGGGCGCTGCGATCAATTTCTACAGTTGGAACGCTGGGCAGAGTTGGGTGGAGATTGCTCCTTAGGCCTGGTGGTGTCTTTGGCTTACAGGAGGGCCCTTCTGGGGTGGCACTAGCTCTTTCTTAGCACCTGCCGTGGGCTCAGGGCCTGTGGATTGATGGGTGTAGGGTGCTAGGAATCCACAAGCTAGCCAGACTTGGTGGGAAAATTCCCTGAACATTTTCCATAGAGCTCACAGTCTTCATTCTCCAACTCCAAGGGCTAACAACAAAAGCCCAAATCTTGGGTTCTTTGTCTCCTAGCAACAGATTCTCTCCCTAGCCCTTAGTTGTTTTTTTTTTTAAACGTTGTGTTGAAATCTAACAGATATGTAGAGAACTGAACAAATATTTGAGAGCACAGCTTAATATGTTTTTACAAAGTGAACCTCTGTGCAGCCAGCCCCCACAGGCCAGAAAACTGGATGTCGGAGCCTGTTTCCCGGGAGCCTCTTCTTGATTCTAGCAGCATGTATTCATCATGCTTGGTTTTGAATCTGTCACCAGGGAATCAGACACATTGTATTCCATAGTGCCTAACGTATTGTCATCAACGGCGTCTTCTGAACCGTCATGCTACTGTGTCGTATCGTTGGGGCGCATTTGTGCTCGTTGCTGCAGAGTGCTCTGCTGGGCTGATGAGCCAGGTCCGCTCGTCAGGTCTGCTGCCGATGGACAGCTGGGCCGGATGCAGCATGGGCTCTTGGGCCCTACTGGATGCATTCTTGTTCTCAGCCTTTGATGGATGTGCACATCCGTGTGGATGGGTGTGCGCATCCGTGTGGATGGGTGTGCGCATCTTTGTGGATGGGTGTGCTACAGCTTGCTTGCCATGCATAGAAGCTCTGTAATTTTGCCCAAGGAAAGGGCTCTATTGAAGACCGATGGTCACAGAGCAGTCTGTCCACTGTGAAGAAATTTAAATAGCCTACGGTAAAGGGAAATGGGAGGTGTTTTGGTCAGAACGAGGGGTCTTGGTGAGATGTTGCGGTATTGGTACAGCAGCCCACATAGAGCTGGTAGTTAATTCTGTCCCTTTTATAACTGCTGGTGTCACCTCTTGTTTCTAACTTAGGGCTCTGTAGCCTCGTTCTCCTTCCCCTGTTGCCACTCACTAGAGGATTTTGGTTCTTCCCCTTCCTGTTGATCCTCACAGCCTCTGACATAGGCATGGGAGTAGAGCTCCGGTGAATCTCAGCGGTGTAGCTCGGACTCAGATTGCTAAGGAAGAGCAGGATACCCAGACCCAGCAAGCAGGGCCCCTGGACACAGTAAGGGACATCTTAGGGAGATGCGGGAGTGTGCATCAAACATACTCTCACACGGGGGAGGCAGGAAGGTGCAGCTGAGGCCCCTGTACTCAACAGCATCAGCTTCTCTATTGCATGAGGTTAGCTCAAATAGAATTTATCCCTGACCTTTAAAACAGCAGCATAGGTAAAACAAAGGAACCGAGAAAGTTTAAAAAGAATGAGCAAAGATATATAAGGACAAACAAAACAGCATTAAATCAAAGCAGGAGGCACCAGGATGAACAAGTTAGGCTATTTTATGCTAACAAAAGTATATTCTGCAATGAAGAAAAAAAAATGGATTCACTACAAAATACAGAAAACGAACACTCCTAAAAATAACAGCAAGAAATAAAAAAGATCACATCTGTCTGAAAGTTGGTCCTTTTTAGAAAACATGAAACAAAGTGAATAAATGCATGACTTAATGGAACGCTGTAAGTACAAAAGGATGATTTAGTAGTTACATACTAATCGTTCATTCTAACCAACAGAAACTAACCATGGGATTCAAATATTGATGAATCATTTAAAAACCTCAGACTCAGGGGAAACATCGGCTTATTTAAAGATGTTGAATTGTGTATCCATGATCATCATTTCATAAAACTAAAGTTAGTAGGGGGTGATTTGGACAATTAATTGTTTGGTTAATTAACCAAAATGAATGAAGCAGATACTTGGCCAAAATAATGCTTAAACCACAGGAGAAATAAATGTTTAGATGTTAGGCTCTTCAAGAAATAACATTACCACATACATACATGGATACTTATATAAAAAGATACTTACATATGTCTATCCGTAGGGAAAATTTATAGTTTTAGTCCTTTTATTGTTACTCAAAAACAAACAAACAAAAAATTGGGGGGGGGGTGCTGAAGTGGCTCCCTGAGGCTGTGCAAGACTGTCAACCTGAGTTCAATTCCTGAGTCCCATAGTGGAAAAAGAAAATCAAAAGTTGTCCTCTGACTTTCACGTGTGCCAATGTAGTACATGCCTGTGCACCACCACACCCACAAATGATAATGAAGGAAAACCATTTTTTTTTTCAGTGTGTTGGTTTTCTTTTTTTTTTTATTTTTTTTTATTTTATTTTTATTTATTTATTTATTTATTAAAGACTTCTGTCTCTTCCCCACCGCCGCCTCCCCTTTCCCTCCCCCTCCCCCAATCAAGTTCCCCTCCCTCATCAGCACAAAGAGCAAACAGGGTTCCCTGTCCTGTGGGAAGTCCAGGGACCACCCACCTCCCTCCAGGTCTAGTAAGGTGAGCATCCAAACTGCCTAGGCTCCCACAAAGCCAATACGTGCAGTAGGATCAAAACCCATTGCCATTGTTCTTGAGGTCTCAGTAGTCCTCATTGTCCACTATGTTCAGCGAGACCAGTTTTAACCCAGGCTTTTTCAGACCCAGGCCAGCTGGTCTTGGTGAGATCCCGATAGAACATCCCCATTGTCTCAGTGTGTGGGTGCACCCCTCGCGGTCCTGAGTTCCTTGCTCGTGCTCTCTCTCCTTCTGCTTCTGCTTTTGACCTTGAGGTTTCAGTCTGGTGCTCCAATGTGGGTCTCTGTCTCTGTCTCCTTTCATCGCCTGATGAAGGTTAATGTTCAGGAGGATGCCTATATGTTTTTCTTTGGGTTCTCCTTCTTATTTAGCTTCTCTAAGATCCCGAATTATAGGCTCAATGTCCTCCATTGCTGGTGGGAATGCAAACTTGTGCAACCACTTTGGAAAGCAGTGTGGAGGTTTCTCAGGAAATTCGGGATCAACCTACCCCTGGACCCAGCAATACCACTCTTGGGAATATATCCAAGAGAGGCCTTATCTTACAACAAAAGTATATGCTCTACTATGTTCATAGCAGCATTGTTTGTAATAGCCAGAACCTGGAAACAACCTAGATGCCCTTCAATTGAAGAATGGATGAAGAAAGTATGGAATATATACATATTAGAGTACTACTCAGCAGTAAAAAACAAGGACTTCTTGAAGTTTGCAGGCAAATGGATGGAAATAGAAAACACTATCCTGAGTGAGGTAAGCCAGACCCAAAAAGAGGAACATGGGATGTACTCACTCATATTTGGAAAACCATTTTTTAAAAATAAAATGCACCATAAACAAACTAGAAAAGAGCAATAGTCTAATCCGAGAAATATATGAGGAAGGAGTTAAGAGACCCCTGGAGATGAAGCACTCAGGGAGCAGAGAGTAAGAGCTGATGCCTGAGAAGATGGGCGGGGCAGGGAGAAGCAGTCACAGTCACACACGCACACGCGCAGACATATGCACACGCACACATGCACACACTCAGCATCTAGCTGCTCCAGTGTTTAAAAAAATCACACTGAAATAGTGTTTTTCTCTGAAAATATGCCCTCGTATCTTCTTAGGAAGCAGCAGACACTAAAGTGAACAACCGCCTCAGGAGAAGTTGGAAAAGGAACTATCAAGGAGACATTTATATGTAAAGGGGAGACGGTTCCAGTGAGCTATTAAAGCATATTGAGGTATTTATTTCACTAAAAT
Organism: Neodon shergylaensis; assembly: GCA_025134845.1. Lineage (NCBI taxonomy): Eukaryota > Metazoa > Chordata > Mammalia > Rodentia > Cricetidae > Neodon > Neodon shergylaensis. The sequence goes on along the minus strand of JABTXL010001975.1, from coordinate 4,115,903 downwards.
TAAGTGCCAATAGGGTGCTCTGAGGAAAACTTTCTCAAGACAGGAAACATATTCGAGTCTTCACAGAATGTCTAACAAACCAATAACAAAAAATGAATAATGAGTAGAAAACCAGCAAAAAAAATAGCAAACGAGAAGTTTTTAAAAGGAGGAACATTTAAGTGGATAGTAAAGTTAAGCAATGGGATTTGAATCTCAGTAAAACGTAACCAGCATTTAAAGCTGAGAGACGTATAAAGATGGCTGTTTTTCCAGCACCTCCTGAACTTTAGAATTAGATGGATGCAGGCTTGATTCGCATCCTCAGCCACCTCTGCTTGTGGTTTGGTTATGTTCCCTTAATTTTCCAAACCTCAGTAGGTGTCGACGTTCCTGACTGAGCTGTGGACAAAAACCTTAATCTGTGTAGGGCCTCAGTAGGCACTACATAGAGGCTAGCCTCTACTGTTATTGTTGGCCTCCAATACCAGAGGACTTGAATGCTGGCGAAGGTAAAGAAATGGGAACTCCTGCACATGTCCCTTTGCTTGCAGTCCTCCTGAGAACAGTGACAGACGCTGCCCCCTGCGTGTGTCACGGGTACTGTGTGTTCAGAACACTAGGGGGTGCTGGCGAGTCTTTGGGGGCAATCAGAAGGTTGATTCCAGAACCTTAGTAACACAGGTGTTGGACTTAGTTCTGCTTCTTAATTTATCTTAAGCAAACAGCCCACTACAAATATGGAAATGTGCGTGGGTCAAACCACACCGTGAACATGCCTCCTGGCAGAGTTCCTTAGGCCGCTATTCTGCGAGAATGTTGCAGTTTCTCGGGCTGCTTTCCGCCCTCACAAGCCAGGCATCACAGGTGCCCTACCCCCCAAGGGCCCAGTTGCATAGTGCCACTAACATTCTCTGGCCTTGGCAATAACTGTATCACATAAGGAAGGAACAGTTAAAAGCTATTGCTGTAGTTTGGGTTGAAATGTCCCCTGAGGGTCCCTGTGTTAAAGGCTTTGACCCCAGCCTATAGCGCTGTTTGGAAGTGGGAGAGGGCAGAGGAGATGGCTCAGTGGGTACGAAGTTTGCTGTGCAAACATGAAGGTCTGAGTGTGAATCCTCAGGGCATATCTGTAATCCAGGGCTTCTGTGCGATGATGGGAAAATCCCAAGATGCTCATGGGCCAGCTAGCCCATGTTTACACCATGTTATAGTGTAAACAACAAAGAGACCCCCCCCCATCAATGAGGTGAAAGGCAAAGACTCTGACCTCCACACGTGTGTCATGGTTTGTGCTTGTGCTCACACATCACATACATGCACACATGTACACACTCACGCATGCACACAATGCATACACATGCATACACATACAGACAAACATACCCATGCATACTCACATGCATTTACACACACATGCTCACACATACATACACAAAAACACACACATGCATGCACACACACAGACAAATAAAAGGTGGGAAGAAGTTAGGCCAGTTGGGGTATACCCTTGAAAGGGATATTGGCCTCTAGAGTCACCTTCACCCTAATCTCCTCGCTCACCCTCTCCCACTTCCCTTTCTCCCTCTTTCTCTTACCCTCCCTCAATCTCCCCTCTCTCCATCTCTTTCTCTTTGCTCCTGCTCTCCTGACCTATACAGAACGAGCAGTTTTTCCCTCAGGGTCCTTCCATGACCCCCTGTGCTCCCACCATCTGAAAGCTTCTCAACCGTGAGCCAAAATTAACCTTTCAGCCCCTGAAGTTGATATGCCAGTTATTCTGTCATGGTAACAGAACACCAACCAACACAACCAAGGACAGCTGCAGGCCCTTCTTTTGGTCGTGAAGGTTGTAAGGAGGCAGAGGACCCGAGGCTGGCTGTGTCTATTTTAGAGCCCAGGTGGCTCCTCCATGTCTTCCCAGAGGGCATAGCGGCCTGCTGACATGGTGGGAACTTCCTCCCTTCCCATCCTTGTTGCTTACTTTGCAGGGAGGATAACAGCCATTTGGGGTCAAGGGAGAGCCATGGAAGAGTAGGTAGTATCTGTTCTGTAGGTTTTGATAAAAATGGTCAAATCCCAGAGACTTGGACCTGGAGAGGAAGGGGTATTCCAGGGGCTGAGATGGAGCATTAGGAACAAGTGTCAAAGGCTGGTCCCACCTTGGTGCCACCTTGGTGGCTGGACCTTGAAGGTGAGCACACTCTTCTCTGAGGCCCTAAGCAGACCTTCCTGCCCCCAGCAGCAGGCTCTTGGCAGCTCTTTGGCGATTGAGCATTCTGGTGTCATTTTTCCTGGTATTTTAACTTAGATGCCTTTTAGCAAAAGGAGACCCTGTGAGTTATAATAAATATAAACAAGACCTTTTTTTCGTTCATGGTAGTGGTGGTGGTGGGGTAAGTTGGTGGTGACAGTCAGTTTTACAGTGGTTCCCAACATTGTAATCAATATAATAAATACACAAAATACTTCTTCAAACTAACCCTATTATAGATAAAAAAAATTGTTTGGTGTGAAGACATAATTTTTTTTAGGATAAAGGGGACTTCAGATTTTCATTATAAACATGAGAGTGATAAGGTTTCACCTTGAATACCCTTCACGCCGACTGAATTCCACACATGCTGGTCCCTTCACTGGCTTTCAGGCCATTGGACTCATACTTGTATCATGGCCGCTGCCATTTGTTTCTGTTTGAATGTTAATGTGAACAGAATTTAGATACCACCACTAGGGCAGGGCATCTCTGAGACTGGAACAGGGGAGATTGTGGCCCTGACACTCTTTCTGTTGGGAGATGATCGTATAGATTCCAGGCATGTCTGCAGAGGTGCACAGCAGGCCAGGGTCAGCAGCATCTGGCTTGGTCCTCAGAGACACAACCTAGCGTCGCTGGACCCATTTCTCTGTCTCTTGTGTTTCCAGGGGACTCAAAGAGTGATGCTTGGCCTTTGTTTCTTTCTTTGTCTATTTCTGGGGTTGCGGTGTATCCTTGGCTGCCACTCCTCCTCCCACACCCTCTTACGCACATTTTTATCCATCAGCATTATTATAAGATGGCTTCCTACGCTAGTGTTCAGTATATCCCATGGTTCTTTGAGTAGATGGACCTTGCCGACCCTGTTCTATGTCTGGGACCAAGTGAGATGACCACGGAGCCAGACAGAACCCAGGATGTCTTTTTAACAGCACTGTGGTCACAAGACAGGAGAGTCACATACAGGTAGGCCTTCCTCTTCCAGCGAGCAGCAATAGCAACTGTGTCAAGACTCTGCATAGACTGAATACTTGCTGGGGGTTTCGAGACTGGCTGAAAGTACCCGTCCCCAGCAAGCTCCTTGGAAGCAGCTGTTGTTATCAGATAAGAACTGGGGTGTAAAAGGCTACACCCCCAGGCCATACTGTTCATCCCCACTCACCCCATCTCTCTGAAAGAACTCCACGCTTGCTTCCCTGCATGTTCAGTGTGAACACACGTGTTTGTGGAGGGCCAGAGTCTATTCAGAGTTATTAAATTTAGCACATACAGTTGTTATAGGGAAGTAGTGTTCCTATGTCCGCAGGAAGGAAGGGCCTAGTAATGACATAAAAGTCAATATAAAAGACTTTCTGGCCATCATTCTTCCTTTGTTTTTAAATTTGTCTCTTTATCATGAATAAAGTTGTTTGTGTGTTTGGGCATCGCTATTTGAGACAGTGTCTCTCTGTGTAGTCCGGTTCTCCTGTGTAGATCAGGCTGGCCTCAAACTCACAGAGATTCTCCTGTCTCTGCCTCCTGAGTGCTGGGATCAAAGGTGTGCACCACCACACCCGGTTTGGTGGGGCCAAGTTTCTGAGATAGCATTCTAGCCTCTGCTGAGTTTTATTTAAGCTGCTGTAGTATATAAGAAGGTTCTTTAATTAGGTTTGTAATCTCAGCATTCTAGAGGCTGGGTCAAGAGGATCATTAGTTCAAGACCAATCTAGACTACATGGTAAGACCTTCTCTTAAGAAACAAACCCAAAAAGGTTTTATGTCCTAATTCTTAATACTTGAGCGACGACTCCACAGTAAAACACGCTCTAAATCTTCTAGGCAAGAATAGGGAAATGCGGACCACATTGGTCTGGGGTCTATGGGACAGCTGGGCAGGGCACATGTATGTGGGGAACTTTGCAGGGGACAGAGTAGCCTCCTCCTGAACGGGATTATTTGTCTGTCTGGGAAGAGCTATAGAGAATACTTTCTTGAGAGAACTTCATTCTGTGACACCCTTGCCACCCATCCCTCATAGCCACGACTTTAATGGCCACTCTGAGGTATGGGCCAAGCTGCCTGACACTGGAGGGGATCCCCTGACATGACACATCTCCTTGTTTGGTTGGAAGTATTATGTTTTCCATGAAAATGGGCATTTTCATTTCAGCCCTAGAAGAGGGCTCATCACCACTGTGCAGGGACAAGTTACCTTGCCCCAGGCAGAGAGGCAGCCAAAGGTGGTGAGGACACAGGGAGGGCCTGAGTGGGGTGTGACCTGGAAGAAATCAGTGTTGACACAGTGTGTGTGTGTATTTGGGGGCTGTTGCTCCTCCTTTCCTGGGTGTAAATGTGGGGGTGGGACGGACCCCAGTAAGTACAGAGAGACTTTTCCAGTCCATTCTGTCTCCTTCCTAACTTACCTCTCAGGAACCACTGCAAGCACGTGAGCAGCCAGCCACCGCCTTCAGCTTTAGGAACTAAATTGCATTTCCATTCTCCTTCTGGCAATCAAATGCAAGATCTCTGAAATCTTCAAAGAAAAATAGGGAACGAGAGTTTATATACACATCTACTATTTTAATTTAATGTAGCTGTAACTGTTATCATTAATTATATGAGTTATATTATTAATATATCTACTGAAGCCTCGATGCCCTGTCTAAACAGTTCATCATTTAGTGCCCTTTTTGGAGGTAGCTTCAGAATTTTAAAACCTGTCTTTCCAACGTTATGTTCTGTCTCCTGCCTCTCACCCTGAATTGTTCCTGCTGACACTGGTTGAATTAGATTAGGGACCAGGTTCCAGCCGTTGAGCTATCCCCAAGGGATGGAGAAGGTGAGGCAGTCGATAATGTCAGGAGAAATTTGTTCTGTCAAATGAATATATTGAGGTCAGTGGCTGCAATCCCTGCTTGCAGCTCTTGAGAAAATCTAGAGACCACACTGTGTAGATGCAGCCCACCCTGCAACATTCCACGGGCAGCGCTTCTCTGTCCAGGCTTAGCCCTTCAAGGAGTCTACCGTGCACCACCCTCTGGGCTGTACCTGTCTCTTCTCTTCTTGGACTCTTTGCCTCTTGTTTGAGGGCCATCAACTTTGTGCTTGGAACAGAGTATCCTGTGCACCTGCCTGCAGACAACTTAGTAGCACACACTCCCTGCTTCTTCTGCTTCTGGTGGTCCTGCTGGAGCTGCGCGCACCCATCTCTGTGAGGGAAGGTACATGGAGCCATGCTAATAACATTTTCCAGAAGCCTCCGAGGAGAAAAAGAATGGGGGAACACCATCTTGCAGACGTATTTACATTTTTTAGAGAGCACAGGCCTCTGTGCTGGACACCTGTCGTCACAAGCCTCAGCCTTGTGTGTCTGGTCTGTGCATTGGCCCTGGTGCTCCCATCCCTGTCCTGCTGTGGTGGTTGTGCTGGGCATAGGCGCATTCCTAAGGCTGTGACCAGAGCCCTGGATTCCCTGTGTTCCAAGGAGCTGCCAGTCCATCTTCCATTTCTCATGTGCCTTCTTTGTTCTTGCTGCTTTGCTCTGCTCCCGGCCCTTTACTCCTTTCTCCCATGCTGATGCTCCCAGCCCCTCCCCCACTCTCACCTTCCTCTGCTCCTGCTCTGCTCCTGCCCTCCTTGCTATACCATCTCCTTTTTTCCCTGTCCCCTTCTCTCTTCATGGTGGTGTGGGAATATTTCTTTGTCCTTTTGTGAAAGACTGCCTCCTCAGCAGGGGGTCATCATGGCCGCACTTCCAGGTCCCTGGCTTCCAGACTCAGCATAAACCTTCTGGTCCTCTCTGCCATCCCAGGCACAGCTCAGGCTCTGAGATATGAATATTACACCCCAAGACCCCCTACCACTGCTTTGAACCACCTCTGCAGCTCCAGGGGTCCCTGGGCCATCCCCAGAACTGCTCTTTGGGGCTTTCCCATCAGTGTACACAGTGTTAACAGCTGGAGGTGGTTTTGCAGAGATTATTCTGCTTGCTGGTTTTTTTTCCCTGTAGACAAAGGAGCCTTTTCATCTCCCAGGGAGATCTCACCAGGTATCTTTGTTATGTGAAAATGGAGTAGATCTCTGTGCAGCTAGGGCACAGACCTTGGAACCTGCCACCTACCAGCTTGCCCCTGTGGGGCCATTAAAATTCTCCCATAATTCCTCTGGGTTTCTGTGGGACCCCACGGATAGAGGCTGCAGATGAATTCAGGAGTAGACAAGAGAGTCTCAGTGTCGCACTTTTGATTATATTGAGCAAGTGTGGTCACTGGGAGCCACAAACCCAGTACACACCACCTCTGGTCTGCACTGTCCCGGTTAGCGGGCCCAGTACACACCACCTCTGGTCTGCACCGTCCCAGTAGGTGGGCCCAGTACTCGCCACCTCTGGTTTGCATTGTCCCAGTTAGGGGGCCTTGACTTTAAGATGGGAATGAGACCGTTTGGTAGGAGGCGAACTTTAGGTTTCGAATTTTGATCTGCTCTTGGGGAAGTGGTGTATGGCATAGTCTATCCCCTGGCCAGCAGCTCCTGGTCAGCCATGCCATCGTGGGGGCCGACAGCCAGCGTTTCGCTGTGTTGCTTCCCAGGTCATTTTGGAGACTGTGGATCTGAAGTGCAGTTTTGGCTTAGTGATGTCTCCTATGCGCGGCGGGTTTAACGGGCTCTGCCGCGGCTGTGAGTGGAGGAGCTGCTGTTGAAAGGTGTGAGATTGTAACAGCGAATCTGCTCGTGTAAAACAAGACACGGCGTTTGTCAGACAGTGTGTGAACCCAGAGCGCTTTTAATTGTGACTTGCCGGCATTCTTCGGCAATTAAATAATAAATTCATCTAGAAAGGAATTCCAAGGTGGGATTGCTAACTCTTGGGGTTATCTTGTGTGTGTGTGTGTGTGTGTGTGTGCGTGCGTGCGTGTGTGTGGTACTGAGGGTTGTAACTCAGAGCCAGGAACATTCTAGGCAGACACTGTAACACTGAAGTACCCTGTAGCCCCTCATCTCAGACATCACGAAGACAAAGTCCCCTCTTTTGTCACACTGGTAAAGCTAGTTACTGGAAGGTCACTGCCCAGGACAGTCGTGGCCGTCACCTGACCTGTGGATGCTCATTACTTGATTGCAAGTCTGGCAGTTTCTGAAAGATTGAAAAGAATTTTCAGGTGGGTTTGGGTGTCAGAAAAGTGACATGGTTGCCTAGCAGAATCAGCCACGGTGGGTGGAGGTGGGTAGCTGGAAGTGAACAGAACTGGCTACTCAGAGGGAGGGTCAGGGAGATGAAGTTTGCACAGGAGCAAGGCCATAGGGACTAACTGATAGCTGGCTTACTGACAAGTGTCCTGTGACCCTTGGAATTGGGCACAGCAGCCCCAGAATCTTCTGGATTCACTGACCAGACTTTCTGTGTCCTGCACACACATAGTAACAGCAGTGCCCTGGGGTGCTCTAGGGTGCACTGGAGTGTACTGGAGTGACCTTGGATGCACTGGGGTACACTGGAGTGACCTTGGGTGCACTGGGGTGTACTGGGGTGCACCTCCACCCATCCCGGGCCTCTGCCTTATTCTTCCTTTGGAAATGCATATGCTGTGATTTTTCTCTGGTGTGTTAGGGAGCTTTTCTTTAGTTCTGCATCAACCAATTGGTCTTGTCATGGACTCTAAAAGGTGATTTCAAGAAATCCATTCTTCAGTTCCACAGTCTTCTTGAATGTCATGTAATATTGAAAATTAGCGCGTAAGCTCTTTGACTTCTCACAGACCCCGACTCTGGGGAAGGAGAAAATGACTTCCACGATGCTAAAGAAATCTAGCTGTAAAACATATGGAGGTGGTAGTTTTTCTGAGGAATTTCAAGACTTCAGCCAGTGTCTCTGGAAGGGACTCGTGGAACCCCTGAAGGAAGCCTTTTGGGCTAGTAGAAAAACTTGTTTTTAAAACAAATTTTAGTTTACTTAAAGCTTTTACTGCCTTCAACTTTTTTCTTTTCTCTTTCTTTCTTTCTTTCTTTCTCTCTCTCTTTCTCTCTCTCTCTCTCTTTTGTGGCACTCAGGATGAAATGTACAAAACAAGGGTCTCATGTGTGCACGTCTTCATCTACTGACCCTTCTTCACTAGCTTTTAAAAGCCTGAGTAGCTGGAAATCGTTGTCCATGTTTATTGGTGGGGTAAATGTCACAGGGACCATACAGAAAAAGTCAGGGGACCTGTGTTTGGACCATCAGTAAAGTATGCCGTGTGTTTGTCACCGTGGTCACCAGCTGTGCTGTAGAACAGTAGGACCTGTGATTATAGTGAAATGAGCATCTCTGTCTACCACCTAACTGTCATGAGGTGCACAGTGCATTCCTACTGCAACGGAGTCCTCTCCGGAGCCTTCTCATCGCCCTCAATAGAGATTGTAACCATTAGACTGTTCAGCCTTCTGTTAGCCCTTGCCATCCCAATCCAACAGGATTGTAGGAGGGTGCTTCAGAGTGTGAGACACTGCCTGTCCTGGCTAGTTCTATGTCAGCTTGACACAGGCTAGAATCATCCAAAAGGAGGGAACCTCAGTTGAGAAAATGCCTCCATAAGATAAGGCTGTAGGATATTTTCTTAATTAGTGATCAATGGGGGAGGGCCCAGCCCATTATGGGTGGTACCATCCCTGGGCTGGTGGTCCTGGGTTCTATGAGAAAGCAGAAAGAGCAAACATGAGGAGCAAGCCAGTAAGCAGCACCCTTCCATGGCTTCTACATCAGTTCCTGCCAGCAGGTTCCTGCCCTGCTTGAGTTCCTGTCCTGACTTTTGTCAGTGGTGAACTGTGCTGTGGAGGTGTGAGCTGAATAAACCCTTTCCTCCCCAGGTTTCTTTGGTCATGGTGTTCCATCTGCAAGCACACAATGCTGCTTTTACCTGTAGAAGTTGGTGTTCTCTGTTGCACACATTGTCTGTGCTCAAGGCTAGGGGCTGTCAGTGGTCCATGTTGTTTCTGTATATCCAGGCAAGTGTTCCATGTCTGGAGGCAGACAAATGACCCGAAGGTTGGGATAATTAGAAAGAGCTTCAAGGAGGAAAGCCAGAGCCAGAAGGGATGGGTGGGAGGAGTTAACCCAGCCAAGAGAAAAGAAGGGCGCTGGGAGGGTGGTTTCCCTAAATTAGGATGGGACGGCAGAAGAACACATCTGAGGATGTAGAGTAGGCCAGGCCTGGAGGAGTGAGGCTGACCAGCGTATGGCCCTGCAGTACCATGGAAAGTCTTAATTGGTCTGTGGGACAAAGTCCTGTGTCCCTCCTGAGAAGGGTGATGTAATGGAAGTGGAAGACGTCATTCTTTCGCCTTGTAGTCTGTGTGCTTCGAATTCCTCTGCCAGCCGTGGAGGGTTCTGTAACTACGACAGACCGACCACAAAACCCTACGGCCCTGCATTGTTGTTCATCTGCTCTTCACACTGTGTCTCCAGAGAGCATCCTGTGTGCATGTGCCTGTGTGCGTGTGTGTGCATGTGTGTGCGTGCATGTATATGTGCGTGCATGTGTGGCGTGTGCTGTGTGTGTAGCTCTTTAACATTTATACTGAGCTGCCATCCAGAAAGCAGGATAATACTTTATTTTGGACATGTTGTTTCCTAGAGTAACAGGGATGTTCTGCCATTATCTACCGTGTTATGCAACAGATGAATGGATGGCCAGCATGCTGCATTCACCAACGCTGGGGTTGGAGTGTTGGTCAGAGCACTGCCTGGGGCCTCTGGGGAAAGAGGAGCAATGCCGCTCTGCCCAAACTCCCATGCCTGAGAGGCCCCTCACCTTCGTCTTTTGTGTTGTCTGTCTGTCCGCTCTGCTTGTGTTTGTCTGGATACACCCATCTCTCCATCCTTGCCTCCTAGGTCTCCTTTGGGGGCTGTAGAATCCTTACTCAGACTCACATAAGGTTCTCAGGGTAGAGGCTCAGAAATGTATATTCTCAAAATAACCAAAGAAATTGTTTGATCCAAACTCAGCTTAGTGAACTGAGCCTACAGTAGCACGGGCGACCCCAGGATGTCACAGCAGCCTCTCCTGCATCAGGAAGGTCAGCCTGAGCCGCTGTAACACAGACAAAAGCCCACGCCAACGTGGGTGATGGCTCAGAAAAGCAGCATAACCAGGACTGTGACTGCTGTCAACTTCCCACCCCCTAAACTCCAGCACCTCCTAGCAATAAACAGGTCATAAACTCAGGCCTTCTAGGCATGGAAAGAAAGCAACCAGTTAGCCTGGAAAGCCACCCTTTGCCTGTGAGAGGCTATTAATGGGCTAAGTGTTGTGAGGGGCTTGTGGAGGATGACTGTAGATGCTCTGATTCAAGGCAGCAAAGATCACGTAAAATCTGGAAGAAATAGCAACACCACTCTTGGGCTCTCCCCTGAGGTTATGGCATTGTCTTCTAGGACCTCACCCGGGTATCTATCACAGCATGTTCTCCCAGATTCTCTCACCCGTGGACCACATATCTTCATCTGTACTCTTACCTAGATGGGTATCACAGCATCCTCTCCTGGACTCTCTCA
>JABTXL010001975.1:4064689-4105148 GCA_025134845.1 Neodon shergylaensis | reverse complement strand
ACTCTTACCTAGATGGGTATCACAGCATCCTCTCCTGGACTCTCTCACCTGAGGATGACGTATCTCTATCTGTACTCTTGCCAAATAGCACAGCATCTTCCCTGGGGTCTCACCTGGGTACCACAGCATCCTCCCCTTTTGTGCTGTCACCTAGGCATCACAGCATCCTCCCCTGGGGTCTCATGAACATGCCACATCATCTTCCTTTGGGTTCTTACCCGTGTGACACAACATCTCCCTTGGGCTCTTCTCTGGGGCTTTTACAGTGTCACCGGTTTGTCCCTTTGCAGCCTTCTCTGTCCATCTGCCACCCCTCTTCCCTCGAAAGTCTGCATAATCTCTGCGAAAACTTAAACCAGACTTCAGCATGCTCCCACCCGATTGTTTGCTTTCACTGCAACCTCCCCCCTCATCTTCTTGCGTGACGTCATGCCTTCTTGGCTGTTGACGGAGATGCCCACACTGGCTTTTCCCCGAGTTTGCTCTTGCTTTGCTCCATCATGTTTTGTTTAATTTTCCTGATCCCCTAAGCCAGACATTTCTTGCCTCAGGGGGTTACTGCCCTCCCTGATCACATATAGAGCAGTACCTGCACACAACTGATATTCAGTAAATTGCATTTGTTGCACAGGTATCCAGCAGAGCCAGGCCTGGCCCAGGCGATCAGCTATCCCAGATGCTATGCAGCACTGAAGGAACACTCTGTTTACTTATGCAGGAACTCACTGAATCCGAAATGGAGTCACCTCACTTGAGAAACCTGCCAGGTATTCCCACTGATTAGATGTTAGTGATAGGCAATTAGTTTTCATTTGTTTGATTTTGGTCTTTTTATTCTTGACATATAATAATTGTGCATATTCATGGGGTACAATGTGATATTTTGATTCATGTATGCATTTTGTAATTATAAAATCAGAGCAATTAGCATATCCATCACCTTAAAACTTTTATCATTTTTTGACAGTGAAGGTATTTAAGTCATCCTTTCAGCTGTTCTGTGATACATTGCACGTTCTTGCTAGCGTCATTTACTCTAGTGTGCCGATGCTGTAAGAACACCACAATTCATTCTCCCCATGAGGCTGTGGCATCGCACCTCCTGAAGGCAATTACATTTTACTGTACATTGATAAATTCTACTTCTGGATGTAAAGCCTTTTAAAGTTTTAAATACAACTGCTATGGAGAAGAAATCACCATCCACATTAAAGAGCTTCATGAGTTTTCACTTTGATCCTGGGTTACGCTGATGATGGACTGATAGAATCAGAGCCCTACAGAGAAGCATCTTCAGTGCCCCTGGGACGGTCCAACTGAGGTAACAAAGAGCGGAAGAAGCAACAAGGGATGTTAAGTTCAGGTCAGATGGCAATGCTCCAGGCCTGGGTTCTAGCCTCAGCATTTCAAAACCCACAACTTAACAAATGTAAGTTGTTATTCTCATGACGTCTCTTAATATTCAGCTACAAGTATTAGAATGCATCTGTGCTTTGTTTAAGCAGAACAGCCAGTGGAGTTTCGTGGACTCTGGGCTGAGCCACGGATGGGTTTTAGCATGTTACAAAACGGTCAGGCAGTTGTAACTTGAGTCAAACAAGTTTCCCAGTGACTCAGTTGCCCTAGTTTATTCCACAGAGATGGCAAGTTCATTCATATCCCCTCCAGCATTAAAGTCCTATCAGTTGAGGGGACACTCCCATCCCCCCCACCACATATCTGCTTGTGATTAGAAGGCTCATAGCTCCCAGATCTTCTCTGGTAGGTTCTTGTCCCTTTGGAGGTGGTACTGGCACTGAGGAGGGGGAGGGGACAGTGTTGCAGGACATCAGACAGACCCACTGTTTTATGGAATGGATGGTTGCCACCTGTACAGCTTACCACACCAAGAGGAGCTGAATGTCCTTAAAGCTCCGTGCCTTCTCCCTTTCCACTACAGGCTGCTATGGTATTTAAACAACTGGGTACCCAATGAGGAACATTTGTGTCATGGGTAAATTCAGCTGTTCGTTTTGAAAGTCAGCAGCATTCCAGCCTGTTGAGGTGATCTCATTGCAATTTTGGTGTCTCACCCTGATGTCATAATCCTTCCCCACTCCGATCCTGTCACTTGGTTCGGCCTGAATTCTGTGTCTGACAGACCACACCTGCTGTCTCCCAGGCGGTGCCGCCTGCCGACCTCTCCCCATCGCCACTGTCTTCCCGGGGCACATGAAAGACATTGTTAACATCATATTGAAATAAAGGCCCTCATCTGCTTAGCAATCCTCTAATATGCCAATCTTGTAACCTTATTAAAAGAGAAAATGAGATGAGTTTGGCCCGGCACTTGCTTCCTGAAGTACTCAGAGCCTTCTGCTCTGATAATCCCTGCTCGGATCTGGCCCATGATTGACAAGTGGCTTATTGGTGTGCAGCTTTTATGCCTTCCTTTGCTTTTCATCTCTACTGTTCTCTATTGTGTTTTAAAATTAATACTTAAAAATCCACTGCGAACACAGCACAGTTCAAATCAAATGGCGAAGAGAGGCTGGAGATGAAGGCTCACTCCTGCCCACGCCTTGGGGACACTTACCCATTCCCGAGAGTTCTGTTTTCTTGTATTCTTTGTAAATTAAGACAATTTTTAAAAAAAAAAGCATTCTTAATTAATTTTACATCATGGTAAATATTCAAAATTGGCTCTTCTAGCCACTTCTGAATATATATTCAGTGGCGTTTCCACCACCCACCTCCAGAGCACAGAAACCCTTTTAACCACTGAACGCTATCTCCCCTATCTCCTGCTCCTTGCCACCCACGACCGCCATACCCCTCCCTGTCTGTAGGAATTTGGTGACTTGAGCCAACTCTAGTAGTAGGGACCATGTGCTATTTGTCCTTTTGTGACTGGCTTATTTCACTTAGCATTCATTGGCCTTGAAAATGCCCCTGAGATTCATGTGTGATAAACGCCATCCCCCGTGCAGTACGGTTGGCAGGTAGAGTGGAGCTCCTCATGAGCAGATGGGTTGCTGGTGTTATGGCAGGAGTGGGGTGATTACCCGCAGAGTGGGTTTGTGACAGAAGCAAATTCGGCCTTGCCCTGCTTGCACTGTCTACTGCTCTCTTGCCCGCCGCATTCTTCGATGGGATAATGTAGACAGAGTCCTTAACGGCGGACCAATGCAATGTTCTCCCAAACTATAGGGGTTGAACCTCCTTTCTTTGTAAATGACCTCTTCTAGGGTATTTCTATGGCAACAGGAACCGGACTGAGATGGTCCTCAAGGTTTGTCTATGTGTAATGTGTCAGATTTCCTTTCTTCTTTAAGGCCACATCATGTTCTTTGTATTTGTATACGTTTGCTTGTACACTCAACCCCTGATTGATGCTTGGGTTGTTTCCATGTTTCAGCAATCATGCACAGTGCCATAGAGAGTACAGGTGTACAGACATTGAGACCATGTTCCCAATCATTCTGTTTGTGTGTCTGAGTATAATTGTCACATCAGGTGATGGCCATTCATTGTAAAACTTAAAACTGGTCATATCTTGGTCTGGAATTACATTTAGCTAGGGGCAGCATCCGAACCTGGCTAGCTGGTTTTAGTTCTGGCATCTCTTTCCCTTTATCTCCATGAGTTATAATCTGACAATCTTGCTGTTATCCCTCTGTAAATGCCTGGCGTGATGGTTTTAGTGAATCATATGGTTTTGTGGTCACTTAGCTAGTTTAAGGGTGATCTTAAATAGACCACTGGAGCCTTGAGAAGCGTCCTTGTGCCTAGCCCTCATCTCAGCCTGGCCTTGCTCTTCCCTGGTTGTGTCTCTGAAAGCTGATCTTTGGTGTTTATTAGAACAAGATATTGTCGTGTGGATTCGTAGGATGGGCCAATGGGCATTTCTGCAGCCTGCCTTCTAGATACCCTACGGGTCTAACACATAACCTGTTCTTCAGGGGAGCAGAGCTGAGCCTCCTCAGTGCCTCCTCCATGTGCCCCACCTGTCCCAAATACTGCACCCATGCTTAAGCATCCAAAGAGCAGTTGGACTCCCCTGCCCATGATTGCTTTGTTTCTTTGGCCTTGTGAATCTATTATCTCTGTGATTTCACGAGGGAGAAGGGGGATAGAGGGCCAAGTAATCACTTATTACCAGAATTTCCCACTCTTCATTGTACTGAAAAACACTCCAACAGGACCCGAACCCACAGAGTTTAGAGACACGTTCCTGTTATAATGCAAAGGATTTTTGTGGTTGAGATGCCTGTTTTTTTTTTTTTTAATGTAAGTTGCAGCAGCTTGCTTGCCTGGCTCACATATACCAGGGACTAAGGGGGTCATGCCCAGAGAGGGACTGCTTTGTCACCAAGATGTCAGAATACTTGGTGGCTCCAAGCACATTAGCTACTTGGCCGTCACATGTCCTCTTGAAGCATCCAATCTTCTCCTTAAAACCTCAAATAAAGAAGAGGTCATTGAGGAGCAGACAATGACCACATGCTTTGGCAGTACGCCTTCTCAGTTTCTACAGGAAGAGCTGCAGCCGGGGCTGGGGATATTTGTTCGCCCAGCCACACGGCTCTGTTCCCTCCAGCAGCCTGAAGTGCTTCTGGAAGCGAAACGTACTAGCTTTGTGTAATAGAATATTATCCATCCATTCATAGACAGAAAGGGCTTTTGACACAGGATGGCATGAATGGCCCCCGAAGACATCGGGCTGAGTGAAAGAAGCCAATCACAAAGGACGCATATGGTGAGATGCTCCTTCTGTGAGCTGTGGAGAACCCTCAGAGCCTCTCATGCTAGGGATAGAGACAGGAGGGACAGTCCAGGCGGAGGAGAGGGCAAGTGGGGACGTCTAGGCTTTGGTGCACAGTTCCAAACCTGTGTTCACATGGAAGTTTCCAGTCATAAAAAGACAGGAATGCGAGAATGGGGATGGTGGTGGCTGGAGAGGTTGGAGGGGGAGATAAGAGAAGGTAAGAGGAGAGAGTAATAAGAAAGCATTATATATGGGTACGAAATTGCCGCAGAACAAACTGAATAAACAAAAACATTTATTTTTAAGTCAGCCCACACTTCCTTACTTACCAGCCATGATACAGGCGTTCTTTCAGAGCACATCCTGAGCAATTCTATCCGGCTGGAAAGGTTTTATGGCTGAAGATTTAGATGAACTTGGCCTTTAGGAAATGAAGGGAAGTAAAGGATAGCCAGGAAGATTCTCTGTGACAACATGCTGATCCAAGTGACCGCACCGAGCAAGGTGACACAGTTGTAGGGTGTTGCAACAGGCTTGTCCAACACCCGGGGCAATAGTAACATAGATTTCCTGCTGTCAGTCTAGTGTGGACGCCACAGTTCCTGCCATGAGACTCTCCCATCTACAGAAAGAGAGTTGTAACTTGACAAGTTCCTATTCAGTGCATGCCAGCAGGGCATCCCAAACAGTATAAAGTTGGGGAGAACACTGTCTTGCCAGGTGACAGTTTAGAGAAGATTGACCGGCAGGTGACTTTTGCCAACAAGCACTTATTAATTGGTAAAGTATGAAAGACCTGTACATTATTTTCCTCTGTGGTGGGGAGCTAGAGTTGATGGCTTTTCAGTTGAAAGTTGGAACGGGAGAGTAGAGGTGTCCCCATCTCTTTGTAATTGCTAAAGCCTGCAATGTTCCGATGGGCTGACCTTGGCCAAACCATTGCTTAGGAATGATTTCTGACATGTGTATTGTTTCATATTTTAAAATTTAAGTGTTGAGTCTGAAATGATTGCCCTCAGGTATTTATATATTGGTGTAGATGATAAAAATGGATCCATTATCCCCCCCTCTCTGTTTTTGTTTTTGTTTTCCAAGACAGGGTTTCTCTGTGTAGCCCCTGGCAGTCCTGGAACTTTGTAGACTAGGCTGGCCTTGAACTCACATAGATCTGCCTGCTTCTGCCTCCCGAGTCCTGGGATTAAAGGTGTGCACCACGCCCGGCTCCCTTCTCATCTCTTAATAAGGTGTGACAATATCAGCATAGCTTGTGGGGAGAGGTTTTTGTAACAGAAAGCACTGACCTATCAAGTAAAGTCATGATTGAATTGTGAATAGCGTTCACAGAAGGATCCTGTGCACAAGTTGGATTCTTCTCACAGAGTAATGACCCTGGGCTGCAGGCCAAGGCCCTGGGCAAACTCTGGCTCTACTCCCTCTTGGCTTTAGGCTGATTATTAAGATACTTAGCTCTGCTGAATGCTAGTGTGGTTGGGGAACAGTTCAGAGGTCAAAGCTCTTCAGCTGTTGAAATCCACGCACAGCAAACTGTCAAGCTTGTAATATGTTTCAGAGATAGCATGTACTCATGGTGATGACAAGAGATAGTTTATAAACTGGTGGAACTAGCCCAGTTCACATCAACTCCAAAGGTAGAGTCCAGCTCCCAGAACAAGATAGTCATATTGTCCGACCATCCTGTCACACGAGAAATCCTGTGGCACCGCACACCGCCGCAGCCTATGTCCAGGTTCTTAGCCCCTCCCATGCCATCTTTCTCTGTTGTGAGACTATTCTTTAGGAAAGGCTGGGTTGATCAGAGGGACTGGGTCTGGAAGGCTTATAGAAGTGCTTTGGTGGGCTATGGTGACATTTATAGTTCCTTGGTGGGTCATTGAATATACGGGAAAAGAATCAGCCCATATCCCTGCAGCCATCCAGGGAAAGACACCCACACTGGACAGTGTAGTCATGTAACTCTGCACCCCAGATCGCATGAGAATAGAAATAGGATGCCCATGGGCTCAACACTTGTCAGCTCTGAACAAGCTGTGTGCTCAGCTACATCTCCTTCCCTCAGGGAAGACAAACCTGAGAAGAAATATCATGGGATCTATAGAAAAGCAAAGCAAAACAAAGCACACTGTGACTGTATCAAGTCAAAGGATGTTTTCTCGAAGAGTTGGCGATGCCCTCCTCTGAACAAAAGTATGATCCAGGAAAAGGTTGCATTAAACAGTATGCCACCCTCTGCGGAGAAGTTTGTTTTGCTGTGGTTGTATTAACGTGTACTCATAGCTATGGTTGTTTGACATTGTGCTGGGAGAAGCTGCACAGGGGAAGAAGTCCTAGGAGCAGGTGTGTCACTTCTGGAAGGGATTTCCAGTTGGGTGGAAGAGTTAGAGGAATTGGATCGGGGCTCAGGTAGGTTTAGAATCACTCTTTTGTGTGGAGTCTGAGGTTCTGAAATGGCTAATGTTATGTGCTGACTTGCCTGGGCTAAGGGGAGCCCCAGTGGCTGGTCAGACTATGTGTGGAAGTATCTGTGTTGGTGTTTCCTAGAAAAGTGAGCATCTGAATTGGTAGGCTGAGTAGAGACCCAATTGATATGTCTGCCATACTTGCCTAGCTGGCTTAGTTCTGATTCCTTCCCACGCCAGCGACACAGTTGTATGCTGGGGAGTTCCTGTGTGCTGGCTTCTGCATCATCACCAACACTTCTTGAAGGGTCCAGGAATATAGGAATATAAAATTAAAAGCCTGGAGAGATGAGAACTGACAGCTAGCAGCTTTGTCAGCGACCAAAGGTTAACTTTTAACAATCGCTTTTTACGTTGAGAGCAGACATCCTGGCAGGTACTGTGCACAGAGGTAAACTTTTAACAATTGTTTCCTGCCTCCTAGCTAGACAGGTTCCCAGCTAGGCAGGTATGGAGGACAAAGGTTAGCTTCTAACTATTGCCTCTATGGGGCCCTCCGTGTGGTATCCCCTTAATTTTTAACTGTCCCCCTACGTGACTCTACTCTCTGCCTTGCATACTTTCAGGGAGAGCAAAAAGCACCCGAAAGTTTTTGCAAGCATCCTAAGTTAATATCATATCATCAAAAGCTGTAAAACTTAAAATGTAACACGACTTTAAGTCTGACTTCAAGGTTGTAAAATCTCTTGGATCCACACCTAGTGCTAGATTTTCCCATAAGAAGAGGCTCAAGCTGGTGGTGCATGCCTTTAATCCCAGCAGAGGCAGAGGCAGAGGCAGGGGGATCTCGAATTCAAGGCCAGCCTGGTCTACAAGAGCTAGTTTCAGGATAGGCTCCAAAGCTACAATAAATAAATAAATAAATAAATGAATAAATAAATAAATAAATAAGTTCAAAGCTGGCTTCCATTATCAGATGTGCGAACTCTGACCTGTGGGCCCAGTGCACTGGAAACTTTTCATGTCCTGTTGTGTCCTGTGGTGTCAGTAGGCGGTTCTCTATTATTTTGCACGCCCCTGGGACCCAACACTGCTCTCTTGGCCAAAGCAAGTCCCACAGTCAAGCCCAGTTTCAGAGGTGGAAAAGGATTACATATTTTTTTTCATGGACAGAGTGACAAGCTGTAGAGCTATTGTCTCTTGTTTGTAATCTATCATAGCCATTGTTATATGCATTCATGTATAGATCCTCCCTGACTTACAATGTATTTATGTCCTCAGACCCTCATAAGTTGAAAAGACATTTAATGTTCCAATAGCCTCACTGAGAAATTATAAGGTGTGAGCCATCATCAAGTTGAACCATTAAACAGGCACCTCTGTGTGTATTAGCTACCTCCTGCTGTATAACAAATGGCCTTTAAACATAGCCACCTAAAACAGATGTTTGCTTCTTCATAGTTTCAGGGGAGACAGGATGCAGAATGGTGGGCTTAACCATAACATTTTCATGCATCTATGTCTTTGTGATTTGCTCATACTTGCCCCCTCCCCAGGTCAGGGATCTTGGCCCAACTTCCTTGAGTGTTTCTGTGCCATCTTTAGGTGCCCCCAGGGAATATCTGCTTCTAAGCTTACTGCACGATAACTCTGGTACTCCCTGACTGGAATATCAGAAGGCGGCGTTGGGAGTATCTCAGAGACTGCCTGCCTTATCCCACCTCTCTCTAGTAAATGCTCTCTCATTATCCACCATATCCAATCTAGGAAATTGAGACCCTGACGGCGAGCACTGAGCCTGGGGTTGATCCCATGATGAAGGACAGCGACACTGTGCTGGTGGTGGGGGCATCATATGGGAAAGATGGATGCAATTGACCACACATCCATTAGTGCACTGTATGTGTCAAACGCCATCAACAGAATTGGCAAATCAGGACACACGCTATCTACCTGCCAATCCATCCTTATTATACTAAAAGCAGTCATAAATCAATAAGGAAACATTAGCATCAAATGGGAAGGGTCCAGACAGTCTCCAGTCAGCGAGCTGCTGAAGAAATACGAAGGCAAACAGAATACACTGATCCTCACAGGAGATCATAGAAAGGCAAATTAAAAAACACTCTTTGGCAGGGCAGGCCTTTGAAAGATCCACAAGCTGGTAAGGACACTTAAATACCCGCTCTCAATATGGATGTGTGTGTGTGTGTTGAAGAACAAATGCGTTTCCAGACAACTAGAGGAAAGGTTGCTGGGCATAACCTCCTGAAAAGTAAATACACGTGCCCTTTGCTCCCATCACCCACCAAGGGTTTCCATGAAACCAGAGACCACAAGATATCCACCTGCTTTATTTATCTTAGTTGAAAATGGCACACAACTTGAAATATCACAGGGTGATCATAAAATGCTATTCCCAGATGCCGCGGCCATGGAAACCAAGTTTTCAAATGTTGTTCGGCTGTCTAGGCAAGTCATCATGTTCTTTTAGATGCACATTACATAATTCCTGCTAATTGTGATCAATATAGAGATATGTAAAAGATGGATTGGAGGGGCTGCAGGGATGGCTCAGTAGAAACAAAGCTTGCTGAGCCGGTGTTAGGATCAGAGTTTGGAGCCCCAGAACTTAGGGAAAGCCAGTAGGTGTGGCAGCCACCTGTAATTCCAGCACTTGGAAGATGAACGCAAGGGATCCCCAGGGCAAGGCAGCTAGGTAAACTAGTCAGAGTAGGCAAGCTCTGGGTCAGGTTATGGACCCTGCCTCCCACCCCATGCACCATCATACACATACCTGTGCCCACATATAGGAGCATACATATATACAGGTATGCATACCATATATAAACACATGCCAAAAATGCTTGAATGAAAATATGACAAAATATTAACTGTTTATTGCCAGATAAAGATGTATTTTATTTACTGTATTCTCTTTTTGTGTTTTCTCTGTTTCCTTCCCTGAGTATTTATTTCCCATATAATGTAAAGAGGTGGTGGGAAACCCCCAACTTGACACAGACCTAGTGGGCGTGGCTCTGCTTTGTGTTGCTGTTGTTGCTTGTCACGGGACAAGGCTGGCTGGTCCTTCCAGGCCCCATGAGAGGTTTGAGAGGTTTGTTGGATGTGTTGAAGAGTCTGCTCTGCAGGCAGGATTTATTGTGCTTCCTACCAAGGCTGGAGGCCCATGGCTCACATTTCAGTTAAACCAATGGATGTTTTTAATCTCTCAAAAAAGAGGTGAGGTTCATATTGACTTGTGGACCCCAATTCTTTTGCCACCTTTAGGACATAGTTGTGAAATTGTTTCACCTAGGCTGAAATGTCAGGGCCACACTTTCTGCCCTGCAGCAGTATGCTGGGGGAAGGCTAGGGATGGTGGCATTGGCATAATAAATAGACCAAGATGTGTGTGGTTTTTCGTGTGGTCAGTGACCTCCAGGTGAGTTTAGAAGGACAGGGAGCCAGAAGGCAAGCTCCTTGCAGGTTCGGTGGCTTGGCTCCCTTTAGTGTCACTTTCTTCTTCCTCTCAGTGTTCCTGACCCCTCACCTCCACACACCACAGGCTGTCTGCTGGTCTGGCCAGCTCTCTCTGGCTCTAACTCCTCCTTCCTGGTACTTCTTTGGAAGTGACTTGATGTGAGATTCCCGTCTGTATGCTGTGGATACCATTGGTGAATAAAGAAACTGTTTTGCACTCTCGAATAAGTAACATATTTTGGATTAAATAAAATAGATATTAAAAAAAAAAGAAACTGCCTTGGCCTGTTGATAGGGCAGAACTTAGGTAGATGGGGAAAACTAAACTGAATGCTGGAAAAAAGGAGGCGGAGTCAGGGAGAAGCCATGGAGCCCTGCCAGAGACAGACGCTGGGAACTTTACTCAGTAAGCCACAGTCACGTGGCGATACACAGATTACTAGAAATGGGTTAAATTAAGATATAAGTGTTAGCCAATAAGAAGCTAGAGCTAATGGGGCAAGCAGCGTTTTAAATAATATAGTTTCTGTGCGATTATTTTGGGTCTGAGCTGCCGGGCAACAACGGGGAAACAAACAAGCGACCCCCTTACAACAGTGACTGCTTTTCCTTTGACCACTACTGCTCTGGGGTTTTGCTTTCAGTGTTATGTGAAGACATCAGCTATAGACCTTCAAATATGAGAAATGCAACCTGTGTTTTAAAGAGGAAGTTGCTCCCAATAGTTACAGAAGTAAAATAAAACAAATGCAAATACTAACAAAAGGAGACTTTGATATGTGGGCGGTTCTACACCCTGGAAAGTAGCCATCCTCCTCCTCCCTCCTTCCATTCTTCCCTCCACCCATGCTGTCTGTCCTAGGACATAAAGTGGGCGGGGTTGTCACTGTGGTACTCTGTGATCAGCAGAGTCAAGCAGATGCAGCCAGCAGGTGACCCATGTCCCACCATCTTCTCCCTCCTAGGCACATGCAAGCATGCAAGCCCAGTACTTTCAAAGTAGTAGGTCCGTCCTCCAGACTCAGAGGCCATTGAATCAGTACATAAACACAGTTCCCTCTCTCTTAAAAACCATAGCCAGCTTGAGATTCCCAGTGTCCCTCCCACCACTGCCTGCTCCATTGTGAGAGACAGGAGAGTACAGGACTCAGAGCTACTGAAGAACAGGTGGCTGTGAGTGGTCATTTGTGCCTCTTTCTAAAGGAACGGTGTGTTGTTTCTCTGGTTCTGGCTTGGAATAGAATTAGGGTTGCCTAGAAAAGCAGATTAGTTAGACAAGACAGAAAACATCACAGGCACAGAAAGACCAATATTTCATACTTCAGAGCTCTTTATCTAGAAGAAAAGTTTTAAATTAGTTCTGTGCAGAATGATATTTGTGATTGTTTTTAAAGCACTTTCCTGAGCCAGCCTCCCAGGACCGGGTGAGGGTTGTGGACCTTTGAGGGAGCCCTTAAGATGCAGGTAAGTGGGGACTCTGCTCTGTACAGGGGATGGCACCTTCAATACCAGGCAGCCTGATGCCTAGTTGTCTTTAAATCTCTGTCACACACAGATATCCTCAGTTGTTAGCCATGCATGTTCTCTGCCTGCTTCCCTGTCCTCTTGGTGTTGTCCTCTGTGAGGTGTGTGTGTGTGTGTGTGTGTGTGTCTGTGCAGCTGCTCAGGCAGCCCCCTGCTGGCTACCCTCCTACAGACTCTTGCAGGAAAAAGAAAGTGAGCCCCTAAGGGCTGAGGGTAAAGCTTGGTGATGTGGGACTGCTAGGGGAGCTGATGTACCATAGCATCGGCTCTGGACCAGAGAAAGCTGGATTCTCTAGCTGGGGTCTGGGAGGCATCCCCTCCAGTGTTCAGTGGGAGCCTCGGGGTGCATTTGGTGTAATGCTTTCAGTTTAGATTATTTGGAGCAAACAGCACCCCTTGATGCACATGAGTAAACAGAGATGTCACCATAAGGTAAAAGAATACAGATTGCTCAGCCTCAGCGTTACTGGATGCCATAATTGACCCTATGAAGGGCCGAGACAATACATATTCAAGTTTGAGCTCTTCATGGGCTAGAGATATGTCTTTTGTGATGGTGAGCTAAGACAGTGATGACAGCTCCCAGATGAGCCTTGTGAACACAAGAGTGTTCTCTGGGCACTGTGCTGTGTGAGAGCTAGAATGTGAAGTGAGAGGTATTCGAGGCAGTGGTCCTCCTCAATGCAATTGGGACCTTTTATATGCTAGGCAAGTGCTCTGCTACTGTGTGCATACACAATGAAATATATATATATATATATGAATCTAGTATATATTCTACAGATACATAAAGCATATTATATATATATACATGCATATGTGAATTGCAGGTCTATACTGTTATACCTTGCCTTAAATATATTTTCAATTAGTATTATCAATTTGTGATGGGGTTATTGGGACAGAGTCATATTGTTTCCCTGTGCCATTCATAATCTTTTTCAAAATGTTTGGCTAATTAAAACCACACTGTGCAGTAGGGTGTCGGCTAAGGATGATGAAAATAATCAGTGAATTCCCAGGCCACCGTGTTGACCTGGTGATGAGGTCGAAATGTAGCTACTGCCACCGCACTGGGTATTTCTCACTTTTCTTCTTGGATGCTGGCCTCCTGTACTGCGTATCGTTGGGGTATTGTGTTGTTTTAGTAATTAATCTTGCCGAGACTTGTGTCCTACCAAAGGAATTGTTCATATTTGGTCTCTCTGATTGTTTGTGTCTGTGGTCACCTGTCAGGCTCCTTCTTCCTGTCTTCTATCCAGATAGTGATAAAGTCTCCATTATTTTGAGGCATGCCCCACCTTCCTGGGCTCCTCTCAGCTGACCCCTTGGAGCACCATGGACAGCACGCTGGTTGAATGTATCTCCACATTTGTCCTGTCCTGTGCTGGCTTGGGTGCTTCCGTCTCTCATCTACTCTGCTTTCTCTCATCTCTTCACCTTGACTGCTGAGGTCTGTAGATGTGGTCTTCTTTAATTAGTGCTCTGTCTTCTCCTTCTGATACATCTGTTCTTATTAGGCTCATCTCTTAAATAAAGGACATATTAATTTACCACTGCTATAATGAAATACGTGAGACAATTAACTTATAAAGAGGAAAGACTTGTTTGGGCTCAGTGTTTGCAGATCATGGTTATGGGAGCTCATTGCACAGGCCTCTGGCTGGGTACCACCTCCTAACTGGTGTACATCGTCGAGCAAGCCACTATTTCATCAGTTAGGAAGAGGTGGAAGAGAAAAAACCCAGGGATCTGTCATCCCCTTTGAGAGCATTCTGCAGTGACCTGAGGATCTCCCGAAGGCCTCACTTCATTAATGCTCTAACTCCAAATAGCACCACTCTGGGGACCTGCCCTCAGTGTATAAGCCCTTGGGGAACATCGTATATTCAAACCCAAACTAAGGGATGAGCCAAGCCTGCTGCTGATCATGCCTGCCTCGCTTGCTCTACAGTCACTGTCATGCTTTCTCTTCTTCCCTTTGGGTGATTTCATGCATCAGAAGTGTTACATTGAAAAAGTTTCTTCCCCCCAGGCTCAGGTCCTCCAGGGTCTTCAGGGTGGAACCTCACAGAGCACTGCTCAGAGCCAAGTTTTCCTAGACTCTCTGCAAGATCCAGGTTTTACTTCTGTCTTCTCTACTTTCAAAGTTGTCTTCAGATTAATTCTTCTCAAAGCAATTTCAAAGAAGTTAAGACACCAAGAAAACAGGATGGGAGAGAGCTCGATTAAATTGCTTCACCTTGTTGAGCAGTCTGATTCTCATCTCTGCTGATGTAATGGTATATTTATCATTTGGAGGAGGGCTCAAAAGCTTGCGTACGAACTACTTTATTATTCATTTGGAAAAATGAGCCTCTGCATTATTCATTCATCTGATTCTTTCTTGGAACAAAGCCTGTGGCTGGCTGCTCTGAGTAACAGGAAGTATCACACGTAACATTTCATAGGTCAGTGTCAGCGTCCCGTGCCAGGACCCCACAGGGAACAGTCTGTGTGCATTTAGCATTTGGTACAGAGTGATCCTGACCTGGGCTCCCTCTACCCAGCAGGGCCCAGAGCTGCCTTACCTGTCCAGCATGCTCAGCCTGAAATCCTGGAGGGAGGTGGATTCCACACCGTGAAGACATGGAGACCAGAACTGAGGAACCAGGGACTTTGTAGATACTGCCAAGATCCTGGAGATCTTTGTTTCAAATCCACAAAGCCTCACTGTCCATGAGGGGTTGGCGCCTAGGGACTCTCCATCCCCTTTCTGTTTATACAAAGGGCTTGCGTCTACAGAGACCTGGTTAAGAAGCACAGCTGCTGCTTTAATTAGCAAGGTGAACCATCTTTTTAGGGTTACTAAATCAAGTGCAGTTGCTCATCCCTAGCTGCAGGTGCTGGGCCCAGGACCTCCTGAGGATAGCCAAATGTGTAGCTCTTCAAGTCCCTTTGTCTAGGAGGTACTCACCTCACACTGTGTCCTTCACTAGTTACATGCAGTTCCTGTTACAATGCACGCGCTCTGTCAATCACTGCCATGCTGTATTGTTTAGGAAGTGATACCAACAGAAAAAGTCTTTACCTGTTCAGCGTGGGTGGTATTTTTCTTCATGTTTTTGTTTGACCGTGAGTTGAACGCTCAGATGCAGAACCCCTGGCATAGAGGGCCAGCTCCAGTTGAAGTTGCAAAACTACATTAAAAAAAATTAGTGAGGCCGGACGATGGTAGCGCATGCCTTTAATCCCAGCACTAGGGAGGCAGAGGCAGGCGGATCTCTGTGAGTTCGAGGCCAGCCTGGTCTATAACAGCTAGTTCCAGAACAGGAACCAAAAAAGCTATGGAGAAACCCTGTCTCGAAAAATCAAAAAAAAAAAAATTAGTGAAACATGTGCAAGGCCCTATATAACTTTTTGTTTTCGACGGGAGGGTATAGTGATGCGTTTGAGACTGGGTCTCTCAGTGTAGTCACTATGTAGCCCAGGCTGGACTTAAACTCATGGCAGCCTCTTGAGTGTCAGATCTGCATGCCCTGCTTGACCTTGTATATATATTGGAAGAGGATGCTCAGCTCAGCTCAGACAGACACAGGGTGAAGAAGCCTTAGCCTGGCTAAGCTGGGGATGGGTGCTGTGCAAAACCTTTCAGTGAGAGCTCACAGTATTCTCTCAAATCAGCAGATTTGGTTCAATATCATCTAATATCAGGATGAATTATCTCGTTCATGAAAATCTCAAGATAGCTGTCTTAGTTACTATTCTATTGCTGTGAAGAGACACCACAGCTAAGGTAGATTATCAAAGAAAGAATCAGACTTGGGGCTTGTTTACGGTTTCGGAGGGTTATTCTGTGGCCAGTATGGTGGGGAGCATGGTGGCAGGCAGGGAGGCATGGTGCCGGAGCAGTAGTTTAGAGCTTATATCCTGTTCCATAGGCAGAAAGTTGAGAGCGTGGGAAGGGGCCTTGTGTGGGCTTTTGAAACCTCAAAGCCCACCTTCAGTGACACACCTCCCCCAACAAGGCCACACCCCCTAATCCTTCCTAAACAGTTCACCAGCTGGAGACCAAACATTCAAATGTATGAGCCTACAGGGGGCCATTCTCATTCAAATGAACACAACTTTCCTGCTTCACTGTGTCTTAAGCATTTTTTTAGAATCATAACCATTTTTAATATTGAATTTAAAAATTTGATTATAATTATGTGATTTCTGTCTCAAATTATTAGTGGGATTTGTTTGTTGTGTACATGTATGGTTAGCAGAATAATAATAATCTCTTTAGTATATTCGTGTTTTAATCTTTGGAGCATACTGCGCTATGTGGTAAAGAGTAATTATGGTTGTGGATGGATAAGGTGATGTACCAGTTGACCTTGAGGAGGGATATGACCCTGTACTGTCTAGGTGACGGGAAGAGGGAGACAGGAGAGCTGGAGAGGGGGGATGTGAGTGTGGAAGACTCTTCAGAGACGCATGTAACGCTGGTGGTTTGGAGCAGAGGGTCATGGGTTTGAGTGGAATGTTCACGCAATTAGGAAACTGAGAAAGAACGCACATGGTTTCACTTGGGAGGCTCCACGGTGAGACTCAACATTAGACACTGTAAACTCTGTTTTGCCTTAAGCTGCTTAAATATGTGACCTTTTGTTATGATAGCTATGGAAAACTAACATCCAACTAAAACAGTATAAACTTCTGTAAGAAAACTGCCAACCCAGCCCAACCCCCCTCCACAGTGCCGTATACCCACCCAGGTGTCCCCTTTCTCCTTCCGCCTTTACATACTGGCTTTGCCTCATGCTTGTTCCTACAGGGCCACTATCTCTCTAAGAAGCATATCTGTCTTCCCAGAGGCAGGAAATTAAAAGTAGAAACAACTAGCTTCTTTCATAGACCCCCTCACCCCCACCCCCAGCAGGCTTGCACACATCCCTTTGTTGGAATGGGTTCACATGGCAACCAAGGTAGCACAGGTGGTCTGGAATAGGAGTTACTTTGTGTCTTAATCTGTTTAGCATACTGTAACAAAATGACCTAGGCTGGGTAGTTTCAAGAGAAAATTCTTTCTCATAGATTTGCATGTGGGGAAGTTCAAGATCAAGGTACTGTGGAAGGAGTGTCTGATGAGGACCTTCACAGGTATGCTGCTTGGTGAGGTGGAAGGGGCAAGCTGGCTCTTTGCTCTGCCTTATAAAGAAAAAACTCAATGTGATTTTGGAGTCTTAGCTCCCATATTGATGCTTCACCTCTGACCCCCGAAACATGTTTGGGATGATACCCTACATGTTCACTTCTCCCGCAGACACTGACGGGATGCGGACACCTTACGGTTCAGTCTGGCTAAGCTGGGGATGGGTGCTGTGCAAAACCTTTCAGTGAGAGCTCACAGTATTCTCTCAAATCAGCAGATTTGGTTCAATATCATCTAATATCAGGATGATTTATCTCGTTCATGAAAATCTCAAGATAGCTGTCTTAGTTACTATTCTGTTGCTGTGAAGAGACACCACAGCTAAGGTAGATTATCAAAGAAAGACTCAGACTTGGGGCTTGTTTACGGTTTCGGAGGGTTATTCTGTGGCCTGGTCAGACCAGATTCTTTTCTCAGCATCCTGGGTGCGTGCGGGGTCCTTCAATAGCTACTAGTTGTGGATTTAAAGTGCAGGGGTGGGAGGCTAGAATACAGCCCTAGCTGGAGGATGACCATATAAGTGGCGACAGCTAGGAAGAGTCCTCTGCTATACCTTTCCGTTAGGTGTCCTGGAAACCCAAGATGCTCCAGGGTGGGGTCCTCAGCTTCTAGGACCAGGAGGCTTGTCTCTCTCTTAGAGACCCTGTCTTCATATGTGAGGACTGATGTATGAAGAATTTGCTCATAGGCCCTGATTCTGCCCATTGAAGTTCAAGGCTGCGGTCTTGACTGTGCTGTGCTGGGACCAGCTGTCTCTAGAGGTTGGCCATAGGGGAGGCTTTGCCATATGTGTTTGTCTTTAAAGAGTGTGCAGTTCCTCTAGACAGTAAGAACATTGTTTTTCTGTCTTTTCATCCTTCCTTTGGTCATGGAGGCCCCTAAGGCTGTGATTCTGGAGGCTGGCATTCTAAGTCTGGGCCACTGTTATTGTGCTGTGCCTTCTGCTGGCCCATGCAGCCTTTAGCCTGGTGGAACTTAGGGTGAGGAAGTGGGGGTGATATTCAGAAATTTGGTTGAGCATATCCCCTGAAGGAGCAGTCAGAGTCTAGATGATCAGAGACCCGGGAGAGGAGAAAGGCTCTGCCGTTGCTGGGAAGGGGCCCGTTGGAAGAGTGACTGTCGTAACTTTAAAAGTGCAATGTTAACTCAAGGTGATTGCAGAGGAATTTTATGATTAATACACACCATTCTATTATATGCAGAGTAGAAGTTGTTTTCATCACACACAGGACTATGTGAAATGACATGCGTGTTCTCTGGGACCATTCAATCAAATGAGAAAAATAAACTAGGTCGCTACTGTAGTAATCATTTAATTCAGCAGTAAGGAAGCCTGGGCAGTGGTTCGAAATCCCTGATAAAGAACTGTGGTTTTTAGGATTCTTTTTATAGGAAATTTGAAAATAGGCAAAACTAATTTTCAGGGGTAGAGATGAAAGCAGAGGTGGCCATGGGGTTGGGATTGGGACCCGACGGGGCTGGGGTTGGTTGAAAGGTCATCTTGAGATTCTAGCTTTGATGGTAATTTTACCACAGTAGCCATTTGTAACACAGTTGATGCCATGATACGGGATTATGCTGCCTTTTCAGGGTCTAGACCAAGAGAAAGGTGACATGAGAATAAACGAGGTCCCAGGGATGTTACAGCCCCAGAAACCAAGCAGTCTGCAAAGTGAAGATTCTTCAGAGCTCCACCAACTTTAAGCTTTGTAATGATGCAAAATAAGTATTTGAAAAAAATAAATTCTGAGGTGGGGTTGGATAGAGGTAGAGAATCTCTCTCTCTCTCTCTCTCTCTCTCTCTCTCTCGCGTGCGTGCATGTGTATGTGCGTTCATGCATCCGTGTGTGTGTGTGTGTGTATGTGCGTTCATGCATCCGTGTGTGTGTGTGTGTATGTGCGTGCATGCATGTGTGTGTGTACCTGCTTGGGCCAGCCAGATAACAACCATGGAATCAAGGTCAAGTACAAGCAACCACTGAATCATCTCTCCCTGTGGCTCACTTGGTTGGCCCCTGCTACAGACCTGTAAGGAGCCAGCACTTGAGGGAGGGAGTGAATGTCCTGGGTTATACAGGAAGTAAGGAGAGGAAGAGGAGGATCAAGGTCCCAATAGTCATTTTTAAGGGCGCGTGCTCAGTGACCTGACATAATTGCACCAGGTTCTACCTCTTCTAGGTTTTACTATGTCCCAATAGTAGCATGGCTTTGCGGAGATCAAGCCTTTGGGATTACCTTATGACATTGTCTGTGCCATTGTCTCATGATGGTAAAAGCACATTGCACAGTATTTATGGTTCAAGGAGCTGACTTGTGTCCTTGGACTACATTTGTGTCTTGAATTCATAGCCCTCAGTACTCCAGAGTATGACTAGACTTTGATACTGGGTCTTTAAGAAGTTAAGTACAAATAAGATTATATGCCCTTATAACTAGAGAAGTTATAAGGGCAAGGGGGGGGGGAGAGAATAATATGAACATACAGGGAGGTGACAGCACAGTCATGTACAAGAAAGAGGACCCAGAAGAAGCCTGTTCTACTCCCAGTTGCATCTAGGACTTCCACACTTGGAACTGTGTGGAAATCAATGTTTGTTCCTTATTTCCCCAGCCTGTGCTACTTTGTTGCAGCATCCCTTGCAGACAGATAGCATCTGCAACACATTCTCCTGACTCACTTTATCAGCCCCCTCTGCAAGTCAGTTTAGGAGAAACTGAGCTCATAAATGAAGAAAAACATCCTCGGGCTCCATGACAGAAGATGTATGGCTAACACTTTCTACTGTTTTACTTTCTCATGGACTTTCTTTTGGGGGAAGGGACAGTGTTAGTGTTAACATCTTCCTCAGTCAGGGAATTTTGTCTTAGCCTGAAATTTGAAAGGACACAGTTACTCAGCTTCTTGTGGTTCATGATTAGAAGAACAAAGTCAACATTCATGTATGTTTCTGTTCTCAATCCTTCTGTTGGTCTTTGCACCTTTCTATCGATTAAATTTATTCTTTGACAGCTCTATACCTGTGCATAGTGCCTTTTGTTTGCTCTCTCACTCCTGCCTTCCCTTATCTCCTTTCTATACTTGTCATCTCTCCCTCCTTCCCACATCCATGCCTTTTTCTTTTGTTTTGTGTTCCACTGACTTCAACCAAGGCCATCTGTGTGGTCACATGTTTACAACTATCCACTGGAGCATAGTGGGCTCACCAGCGCATACACAGGTGAAGGAAATGACTGTTCTCGCAGACCCGATCAGTTGCCAATAGTTCAGCATGGAGGCATAGAGACCATGGGCCGCTCTCTGATCCATGATTAGCTATCGACGTGCCCAGTTTTGTGCAAGTCAAGTACATGCAACTACAGCTGCTATGAGATCATATCTGCAATGGCTATGTCATACCATAAACAGCATTTCACAACCTTCTGCCTGTGTTCTGGCTCTTACATTCTTGTCTTGATATCTTGATTAGGCCTGAACACTCAACTGTCATTTATTCTAAGTATCTCAAGGGCCATGAGTGTCTGTATTCATTGTTGTTTGCTGCAGAGAGAAGCTTCTCTGATTAAGGATGAGAGTAGTGTTTGTCTATGGGTATGATCATAAATATTTAGCGTTTGATTTGGTACCATGTCAGATTAGCTACACAAGAGGAGTGAGTTCACCCATGTGACCTCCTGAGCATGGTACTTTGTCTAGACTCAAAGCACCAGGAATGTAGTCTCTCCTATAAAGCAGGCCTCAAAGCAAGTAAAGAATTTGCATTGTTCTGGATCTTGGTTTATTGATACAAATTTAAGGTCAATTTTGTTATATGTATAGAAATATGTATACATATGTTATATGTATAGAAATGCTCTTGATTAAGATATTATGTTTGTACAGCTCATTTAAAAATGTAATGTATAATTAAGAAATACAGGTTAATAGATAGTCATCTATAATAGTCAAGCTTGTAGTCATGTTAGTTAGGTTTTCTAGATATATAGAAATATATTTCAGTTATATAGGTATTTTTTAGATCTTTCAGAGACCTTCTGAGTGTGGCATTTAAAATGTTTTAAGAACTTAGGACTTTTCATGACAATGAGACACACCTGCTCCTGGCAGTACCAATCTACTTCAAAAGGATTATGGGCATTGAAGAGGCTCCTTATGAAGTTTGTTAGCCATTTGGGCAAGAAACTGCTCTTTCCTGGACTGCTTGATGGTATGCTGTATGAATTGGACATGCAGGACCCACAGAAAAATGACTGCTGAATTTGTCTAAAGGTGAGACAGTCCTTCAGGGTTCCTGCTTCATAAAAGAGACTGCCAGACATTCTGCAGGACACAGAAGAAAGTGATTTGACAAACTGTCAATATAGGTAGAACTGTCTTTGAAATTTCCTGCTTCATGGGAAAGTCTGCTGGATACTATCGGCCTGTGGGCTGAATATGGGTGCCCCAATGTTACAGAAGAACCTTGGGTGACTGTCCAGGCAGTGAGATGTCTCTGTGAATTCTAGAGTTTTGGAAGTTGCTTACAATGTACTTCCTGTTTACTTAGGTAATATTATATCCTTCTAGAGTCTTTGATGGAGTTGAAGAGTAGATAGCTGTAATTATAGTTTTCCTTAGTTATGATGAAAGATAAAGTAGGCATAAATACCGTAACTGTAATTCTTGCTTGACACCTGTCTCGCTATATGTCATTTTACTATGTTAAATTTAACGCCTTCCTTTTCATTTAGACAGAAAAGGGGAAATGGTGTTGGAAGTCCTTGTCTATGTGTTGCTTTTATTGCTTAATGGATAAATCTGTTTAGCAGAATAGGGCAAGCTAGGAGTTCCAAGCAGATAGAGGAGGAGAGAGTAGGTGGAGTCACTTTGAAGCCATGTAGTTGTGCCAGAGACAGAGGCTTTGGCAGGACCCACTGAGACTTTGCCAGTAGACCATGACCTGGTGATGATTAATGGAGATGGGTTAGTTTAGGATATAAGAGCTAGCTAGCAATACACTCAAGCTATTGGCCAAACAGTATTGCAAATAATATAGTTTCTGTGTGATTATTTCGAGTTTGGGTGGCCAGGAAACGAACACGTGTATGCTACTATTGCAGAGGTGGGTACGTCTTGCCTGGCATATCGATATTGCAGTTGGTAGAGTTACAGCTTGGTAATACATACCACTGATGCCTTTTCTAGTCCAGCAACCTAGAGAATAGCTTCTGAGTTATGAAAGCCAGCCAACAGGGAGGAAGATTCCTGCTCATTTCCAACTTGCTCTCTATGTATATTGTAACCAAAGTGCATGGTGTGTTTAGCAGTAAGTTCATATCATCTAGTTATGGTGAGCATCAAAATAGCAGGAGTCTATTGTTTCAGAGCCTCTGGGTCTTTCCTGAAAGACAGTTCCTTCAGAAATATGTCAAAGCTAGGTCTGGGGTTTATGTTTGATCAATAATGGTTTGTAGAAGCAGTGTTATTCTGTTCTTAACTCTTCCCAACAGTTAGCCTTAAGTTTGTGAGCTGTGCTTTGGCGTTTTGCACAGCATATATTGGGTAAAGCTTAGAAACATTGTACCGTCCTGGCACTGTGTCAGGGTGGTGACCATGGGCAGAATGTCCATGCACGCACTCTAGCGTTTCCCATCTCAGGGTTAAGTAGATCTAAAAGCTCTCTGCGGTCTCATAGCTGCCAAAGAACAGAAAATTAAAAGTCAAAGTTCTAGCCGGGCGGTGGTGGCGCACGCCTTTAATCCCAGCACTGTATATATATATACACATACACACACACATAAATGTCTTATGAAGTTAGTTGCTATTTTGTCTCTCTCTGTGTATATGTTGTGTGTGTATACATTGTATATGAGAGCGCAGGTGTGCACATGCTGTGTTCAGAGGACAACCTCAGGGATCATTCTCACCTCAACCCTGTTTGAAACAAGGTCTCCTGCTTTTTGTTGCTGATCATGGCAGGCTAGTCTGAGAGCTTTTGAGAACTCTCCTGTCTTTGCTTATGTCGCCTAGGGGTGCTGGCATGATTGACACCCGTTACCTACCAAACTCATGCTTATGGGATCTGTAGATACGAGTGTGCTTTGTCCTCTCAGCCATCTCCCTAGCCCCTGATTGTATTCTTAAATAATTTAAAATAGCCTTTTAAAACTAACGGAGGGTTCTTAATATATCCCATATTTGGCCACTTGGTTTCCCTTATCTCATTTCCACACTCCAATACTTAACCAATATTATTTTTCTTCAGTGTAGTTTGCATCTCTGTATCCTTAAAAATATTATTTTGGTTAATCTTTGGCATATAAAAAGTCTCTTGTAAACGTGAAGTCCCAGTACTCCAAAAGCTGTAGCAGGAGCGTCAAGGGTATAAGACCAACCTGGACTTTGTGTCAAGAATCCATCTTAAAAACAAACAAACAAACAAACAAACAAACAACACAATCTCCTATATTTAACCTTTGAGACTTTCCCAGACTAGAGTCCCTCTCTGGTTTGTGAATTACTGCCCGTCATTCTTGGACTATGTTGTGAATGTATTTCAGGTTTCTGTTGTTGTTGTTCTTGTCTTTTTGTTTTTTGTTTTCAAGACAGGGTTTCTCTGTGTACCCTTGACTGTCCCAGAACTTGCTCTGCAGACCAGGTTGACCTTGAACTCAGAGATCCGCCTGCCTCTGCCTCCCAAATACTAGGATTAAAGGCGTACAACACGCCACCACTGTCCAGCTATATTTCCGTTTTTGATCTGTTATTTCGGGCGTGGACATCTGGGTCGCTTTCCACCTTGTTGCTCTTGTGAACAGGAACAACATTAAGAACGTTCTCCCACTGGTGTCTAGGTACAGGTGTCCAGGACTTTTTCCGTGTTACATGCCCAAGAGTCCAGTTCTGGGATGGGTTGCTGGTATGCAGTACCAGGAGATGATGCTGCAGTCTGAGAACATGCTCTTCCATTTATCCCTCCTCCCACTGTTTTCTTTGTGCATCTTTCTCTCATGGCTTCACAGTCTCTAGTCCCAGGCTTCATCAGGCTTTAATGTTTCCCCCAATGAGATGAATAAAAAACCCCAATGGGGTTTATATTCTCTGCTCGTGAATGATGGTCATCATCTGTTCATGTGTTTGCTGGCCACAGGAATTGGTGAACATGGGATAGTCTCAATTAGTTCTTGCTTGTAATTTTCCTTTCTTCTCATGCTTTCTTTATCACGTTATTAGTATATTAGAGCCCTTCCATGATGCCTACTTCACCGACAGGATTTCTTGAGCACTTTGTTTATGTCATGTGAAGGAAATGGATGACACTCTTCTATGACTCCTGTCCTTTGCCTTCCTTCCCGCTGCTGCCGCTGTGTGGCTTCAATGGTAGTCTAGGACCTCATACTCATTTATGTGTGGTTTCAGGAATTTTAAAACCAATCAGCACCATTTTTGGAAGACTGATGGTGGAATTTTCATTCACTGTGGACCCAGCTAATGTGATTGATTTCAGAGGTGGAGTGTCCTTTAACTCCTGAGATTTGTGCAGGCACAAATGCTGAGGTGCTGTGCACCCCTGTCCCCCATGGGTTAACATCTCATCTAACCATGGTATACCCATCAAGACTAAAAGTAAAACAAACAAACAACCTGGGCTAGGCTTCAGTAGGATTTTGCTAATGGCTTTTAGTATACTCTTTCCTTTGATCATCATGACTAGTCTCCGTAATTTTTGACAGTTCCTTAGTCTTTGCTTGATTTTCATAACCTTGGCACTTTAAGAAATATTTTGTAGAATGCCCCCTGCTTTGGGTTATCTCATGTTTTCTCATGATTGAACTCTGGTTGTGGGCTGGAGAGAGTAGCATCACAGAGGTAAGACAATCTTCTCGCTCTCCCATGGGGACATCACTCATGATGCTTCTCCGCAGACCTGGCCTTTATTACTTTTTTTTTGTTTTGTTTTTATTTTATTTTATTTTATTTTATTTTATTTTTTCGAGACAGGGTTTCTCTGTGGCTTTGGAGCCTGTCCTGGAACTAGCTCTGTAGACCAGGCTGGTCTCGAACTCACAGAGATCCACCTGCCTCTGCCTCCCGAGTGCTGGGATTAAAGGCGTGTGCCACCATCGCCCGGCTTTATTACCTTTTTATACATTTATTATTTTGAATTCTTCCTAAAGGATGATTTGTTCTATCTCCCCTATTTGTTTGTCATTGTGTATCATGTGGGCTTATGAATGCTAATTCTATTTTTTAGGTCATAATTAAATACTGTAGTTATTTTTTTTTTTATCTCTGGCCACTTGGTTCTTGCTTCCTTTCAACATACATTCCCCTTTATTTTTATACAACTTTTTTTCTCAACAATTCCTCATTTTTTTGCATTGTAGGAGTCCCCAGGCTCATCTCTGCCCCTGCCCTATCATCAGCCACTTATCCATTTCTTCTTTTATCAGAAAATCTTGTTGGAAACTACTGGAATATAATTGCTTCTAGGCTCTCTTAGGGGACCAAATGAGGAAATACACATGTAATTAGGTCTAATTATTTGAAGCTATTATGTTCTGTAAAATACCAAAAATTCTGAACTAGTGAATGTTGCATTGTTCCTGTGGGAAATTCAGGGCCAGGTGCCCTCCTCTACTCAGATTGCTGTCAACTGATCAATATTAAACCTTAGTTTACTTTATGTGTGCTTCTATTTACAGGTGTGTGTGTGTGTGTGTGTGTGTGGTAGATTCATTAACATTGGTCTTATAGCCAATAGCACTAACATTTGTGCCTGAACTTGTTTACACACTATTTTTTCTGCTCTTAGGAACACCATACAACCCATTGACTCTC
Source organism: Neodon shergylaensis (assembly GCA_025134845.1). NCBI lineage: Eukaryota > Metazoa > Chordata > Mammalia > Rodentia > Cricetidae > Neodon > Neodon shergylaensis. The sequence continues at coordinate 4,078,980 of JABTXL010001975.1, read as the reverse complement.
AGCTCTGAGGTTTCTTAAGCATCAGACTCACCAACCATAAAACACAACATTACAAAGAAATTAAGTCGGCTGTGAAATAGACATGTATTCCTGATATAAAACCTGCTGGGGGAAGGCAAGCGCCACTTGCTTTTAGCTCATCTGGGAACACATGTGCTGGTGGCTCAGGTTATATACATGTGTATATATCCACAGGGCTGCAAATGGCCTTAACTATTGAACTTTGGGTTACAAATAAATTTTGATAAACAGGTGAATCACCAACTGCGTAATTAGTAAAAATATACACACCAACCTGAAGATATATACATGCCTGGATGCCTGCTTCTATATCTCTCTATCTCAAGCCAAACACACACTTATATTAACACACTTACATTAACAGCTTTAACCCAGCCCTGTGGGATCCAATTCACCATCTTGCTTACTTCTATGAACAGAAGTTCCGAGAAACAAGCCACATCTACTTCTGTGATTGTGGAGGGCACATGTTCCAGGTCTGGAGCCAAATTGCTCGAATCCTGTATAGCTCCTTCAAGAGCCATTCATTTCCCACCTCTGTGTGCGACCCAACGTCCATCCTGTGACTGTTAGGTAATTCTTTTGGGAACATCCTACCAGACCCCTAATTTCCACCAGTCCAAAGGCTGAGTATGTTGTCCTATAGCATTCCTAGCCTATATCCTAAGTCACCATAGCATAATGATTTGTTCTCACAGGTGTCTCTTTAAGATATTGATTTATGATGTTCTTTGTTTTGCTACTATATAAAGTTTATAATCTGTTACCATGTTGGAATATGGCACTTGAGGTAACTTGGATCTATGCTCCTGGGCCATGGTCACTCATATTTAAGAATATGCTATTTCTTGTTCCTTTGGAGGCGAGAATTGTGCATTTGCCTTGATGTTTGTTTTTGAAATTTTTAAATTGCATTTATTTAATGATTGTTGATTTGTATTGATTGCTGTATTTGTGTGCTTGACATGTGTGTGTGTTTATGTGTGTGTGTGTACCATGCATGTTTGTAGATGTCAGAGAACAGCCTCAATTATCAGTCTTCATCCCTCTACTTTATTTCAGAGAGGGTGTTGCCAGTAGATAAGTCAGGGGCCTTGGCCCACAGGCATCTGGGGACTCCTCCATCTCTGCCCGTAGGAGCGCTGGGATTTCAGATGCTTTCCTGTGGATTCTATAGATTTTTAACTCATCGCCTCACACTTTAGCGGCACCCACTTTACCCCCTGAACCGTTTCCCCATCTCCTTGCTCACATTTTTAATTCTGGTGATGGAAGTTCATTGACGAGATTGAAGGGGTGCAGCCAGTTGTCTTGTGGGCGGGCTTAGATTCTAGGTGGGTCTAATCAGTTTCTTGTGCTGCTGTTTGTCCTGTCCTTCTGTCTCATGATGTGTGTTTCAATCTTCCAGTTCTTCTTTTCACTTTCTGGAGCCATTGAATCTGCGACCTCTCTAAGAGCAGCCCTTTCTGGAGGCCCGTGCTGTGTGGAGGCTGTGTGGTCTCTCCCATCAGTTAGTGATATACATACGGATCCAAGGCCAGAGCCCAGCATTTCTATCCAGTTCTGTCTTGTTGATGGCTTGAGCTGCCCACTGAACCTCCAGGGCGGTACATGGCAGCCGTAATTTTTTTTTTTAACTTGCTGACAGGGTGACTTTGGCTGTCCAAATTTGAATTGAATTCTTTCGACTTGCACGGTGTATTTGTATTTAAGTGACAAACATACCAGAATGTGAGCCAAGGTCAGGTCTGAGAGGAAGCCTGACTGTTGTGGCCGCCGAAGGGCTTTATTTAGAATTGATGCTCAGGACTGGATGGGAGAGTGAGCTCCTTTCCTTCCAAGGACACCACTTGTCTCACTCAAGAGCCCAGGTCTTGATTGCGGCTGTCTTGGGCGCGACATTCTGGGAATACGTGTCCTTGCTGCGCTGCCGGTGAAATTCGTACTTACTTTGGGAATTCGTGCACATTTTTCCCAGCCCACAGGCACTAATGAAGAGCTAATGAACCATGGAGCTGGTTCAAATAAATGATTACAATTGACAAGAGAAGTGCAAACATGGCCCTGATGGGGGATAATCAAGAGTGAGGGGAAAGGAAAGATTCTATTAATTAATTATCCAAACTCAAAGCCTTGTCTCAGCACCGTGATAAGTTACAGAAGTTTGAGTGGGGATGCCACAGTGCAGACTTAGCAGGCCATGTGATAGAGATATAGTGTTTTTAAAGGAACATCTCTGACATCTATGTATTTATTTTTGTATTTAGATCTGGTTATTTATTTCTTCTTTGGATTTAGATAACTGAGCTGATTTTATAATTTATATGTTTACCAATGTAACTTTCATATTTTTTAGTAAGGTGGAAACCATGCTGGCCTGTGGCCAATGCACCCCATGGAGGAAACTCTGCAGTCCACTGCAAACTTGAGAAGTCTTTATTTTGTGGAAGGGGCCCCAGGCCACCTGACTGAGCTGATTCAACACCAGCCTCTGGCATGGCTGGTGCACCCTGAAAAGCCACAGACCAGGCCGGAAAGATCCTCTCTGTCAGATGGCTCCTGAAGCAGAATGGAAAGTCTAAAACACAGTATGCATTTCTTGACTAATTATATATTTTAAATAAGTACACCACCGCTCCTCTTTATTAGCCAGCCCCTATATTTAAAATTTGAATTTATAAAATCAACCTTTACTAACAAAATGGCCACTTTCATCTGCTTTATGTATTTGAGCACAGGGAATGTTTTAGGGAATGAAAATTCTCACACATTTTGAAAACTCTTGAGCCAGAGACTGAAAAAGCAGTGTTATGTTGTCATTGTTTGTTTGTTTGCTTTTAAGAATGTCCTTGTCATTTGAGAGCCATACATGGCCCCTCCTCAGAGGTTGCTCTATTACAGTGGCCAGTGATGGGACGGGGGGGGGGCTCATGTGTTGGGGTATCACTTACTGGGATTTTAAGGTTCTTGGGACCCAGGACAAGAATTGCATCAGGGATACATAGTAAGGTATTAGAAAGAGAGACCATTGGTAGAGGAAGAGAAAGATGCTGGTGGGCAGGTTGACCTGGGAAATGTCACAGGTTCAAAAGCACTGTGCCATGGTCTCGTGCCCTTTTCTAGGTCACTTATATCATAGCTACTTTTTTCTAGGATTATATGCCCTGGCCTGTTTACCATACACGCTTTGTTGCTAGTGACCAGACGCACAAGGGTTTCCAGTCTACGGCTTCTTTCATATGTCAATCTTAATGCCTTTCTCCCAGCATCCCTGTCCTCCTATCATGGAACCTGGGACAGAGTCTTTGCACATAGCCAAGACCCACGGGATATTGCTGGCGTAGGAAAGAAGATTTTATAATGTTATAAACGAATCAAGCAGCTACACTTCTCTAGTTGAACATCAGGTGTTTTACAAGATGACACCTGACACGGTACAGAAAACGACACATAGTGACATCTGAACCCTTGCCAAGAATTTCTCTTGTTCTTAGCCTGTAAGTGAAATAGCCAGCAAGGATGATTCTGCTGACATCAGAGTCTTCTCAGCCCAGATTCAGCATCTAGCCTGTTACCGTTGGCCTCCCTGCAGCACTGGTTGCCTCAGCAGCAGCAAACGGGTTCGTTCATTGTCAGGCCGATATGCATGTCTGCTGTCATGTGTAAGTAAATCAGGATGGGCAGCATTGCCTGGGTGCTTTATGGGATGAGGGACTTCCAGCAGCCAAATCTGTAGTGCCATGCCAACCAGGGCGAGCGGCTCACCCAGGTGTGACTCTTCACTTCAAACACAGTGTCTGTGCACCCTCCAGGTGCTGTTGACATGTAGGACATGTGTATTCCTTGGCAAGATCATCTCAAAAGAAGTCCAGGGTCTTATTTTGTGCCTGCTCTTCCTATCATGACGATGGTTCAGACAAAGGAGAATTTCTAAACTTTTATCATCAAGATGCTTTGAAGGCTTGGGCAATTGTTAGCCTCCCAAAAAATAGTTAGGGAACACAGACGCTGTTGCGGAACGCTGCCTTCTCAGCACGATGACCAATGTCATCTTGAAATTGGGACAGCTATTACCTACGTGAGATCCTTACAAGATGGAACCCACTAACATTCCACGTTCAAGCGTCACACGACTTCCCTCCTGTTAACAATTGCTGGAGAGGGAACTCTTTAAGGTATAGCTGCCCAGGAGTCACCCCTGCTCCTGCAGACAGCCCCTCACCTATACTCCTGTAAGTAACCCCAACTACACATATTAGCTTACCCAGCTAGTCTTGAGCAGAGTAATTTCTTTGATCTGTTTTTGGTATACTACTGAGGTAAACAAACATTTGTTCTCATCGGCCTGGGGAAAGTTACATAATACTGGGCACCTGAACAGGGACACGACAGGAGCAACGATGACTTTGAGGGGAGTAGTGACAGCATCCCTGCTCTTGTGGCACGACGCTCATGCAACTGGCGCTTAGCTGTCTGAAGGTGGAGCACTCATCAGAGCCAGCCTAGTGTGGCTCCTCTCTTCTCTGCCTCTGCCTTCTGAGTGCTGGGATGGCATGCATTTTTATACTTAGCACCTGACATGGGTGCTAAGACATAGAGCTGAGGCTGCTGTGTCTGAAGCTGGGGGATCAGGGAGGAAATCTTAGGTTGGCCTTCCTCTGTGTGGTAAGGAGTAGCATATCTCTTTGGTATTTGGGGTCAGGTGTGTAAGTATAGGATACATGCCCCCCTCGATGACTGATAGAATAGAGAAGATAGTGTGCTCCCTCGAAGAAGCATTGTGGGATAGAATCCTAAGCAGGTTGTGGGCAATCAGATGCCCTACTGATGTTCAGCTGTCTGTCCAGAAAGAACAGGGCCACATAAGGGAGCAATTACGTGCAAAGTATGCGGATGACACCCTTCACACTAGTTTCTGAATTGGGAGAAAACGTGGATAAAAAGATGAAATAAGACAGATTGTCTGGCTCTCCATGCCTTCCTGTTGTGGGTGGAGTATCAGGGAAGGAGTATGTATTAGATTTGTGCTAAACATCCCTTCCTGGGGTCCTTAGGAAGAGAGCGAGGTTACTTTGCAGGGGTTCTTAGGCCTCACTTTTACTATTACACAGTGTAGGAAACAGATTTCCAGGGAATACTCCTCCTCTGAACCGCTTGAGTTCGGAAAGACTTTTAATCAAGAATTAAAAGAGGGACGCGTGGGTCATTTATGGTGTGTGGGAAGCAGAGAAACAAGTAATATAGTTACTCATCCCTCTTTGAGACAATGGCTACATAATCCAAAGCCATATGAGCGGAATTGGTCCCTGATGGCCTGACTCGTGGGAGCCATTGGAAGTGTTTGGTTACCACTGAAGTCCTAAGGAATATCAGCAGCCAGAAGGTGATGGGAGGAAGGCAGGTATTACTGAGGGCCTTGGGCATGTGAGAGATGGTGTTTAATGCAGAGTTACTGGGCTGCCTATGACTATACTCACAGGAGAGTTAAGAGAGAAGTTAATTTAGCAGGGACCTGAGACCACCACGAAGCCTTGGTCGCTCTGCCAAGCCCCATGGTGGATAATGATCTTTATAAGGTCGGGGAGACTCTGACAGACCTACAGTTGTTTACATCAGTGTGTCATTCAAGATGAGAAGACACCTGGACGGGGATGAGAAGGGAAAAGCAGATGCTGGGGCCTGCAGAATTCTGCATCACTCAGAAACAAATGTGGCAAAATTTCTGACAAATTGGCATTGCTAGTGAAAAAGCTTGACAGCCAAATCCCATGCTTGTGAGTCAGAGGCCTTAAAGAAACAAGCCGGTGTGATATAAATGATGAAACGGTACTGATGAGAAAGATTAAGCCCATTCCAGGAACAGACAGTTACCCCACACCCATGTGTATATTACACACACACCAAGTCTGAACCCTTTCGGAGGCACTGTGGTCAATGCAGAGGCACTGTGGTCAATGCAGAGGCACTGTGGTCAAGGCAGAGGCACTGTGGTCAAGGCAGAGGCATTGGCCATCTCTGGTTCCAAACCTGCCAGATCTTGGAAGCTGCCAGCATGGTATCCAGCTGTTCCTTCTTAGCTCCAGGTGAGACTGGGCAGTATGGGCCGGCTCAGTCCAGCTGTTTGTGAGGAGGAAATGTACAGTGATTGGAGAGTGAGGGGTGGGGGGCTCCTTGAGAAAGAGCGACTGTGGATTTCAGAGGAATAAGGAAAGTCATGCCTCCTCTACCCGCCACTCTCCCCAATGTTACTCTTTTGAGGAAGTAGTTAGCATGAGAGATGGGATCTTTTCCTGCCGCATTTGGACCTTGCTAAATATTTTAGTATCCTTTCATTCCGAGATCAATCGGCCCTTGCTTGAAATGGATGGTGTGGGCCTTTGGAATCGTTTCCCCACTCTGTACAAAGGTCTCAATGCATAGTGCTAACCTGTAAGTGCCCTATAGATTTGGGGAAGAATCTGACATATATATGTGCAGCGCTAGTAGAGCAAGGACTGGAGGCCATCCCCACAGGGCGTGGGGCAGGCGCAGCTGTGAATTCTTGGAGGTTTCATGACTGGGTAAGGTGCCGCTCATGCTCAGGAGGTGGTTGAGAAAATCCTACAGCAGTCTGTGCCTGTAAATGTTAAAACACCAGTTCAGGAGTTTAAATATAGGGGCCTCCCTGCACAGGTGGGAGAAGCCAGGCTCAGTTGACGTAATTGCTGATTGAAAATTCTGTTACTAGGGGTCGCCTACCTCCTTCCAAGCTGTTGCCTAAGGAGATCCCTGAATTTTCCCCAAACAATACAGTTATTATTGCTGCTGTTGATTAAACACCAGAAGATGGAAAAACCTGTTGCTAAAAACATCTTGCACTTTGGTAGCAAGATATGTGTAGTCAAGCTGGCACTGAACTGTGGCTAACTTTCAGAGTTCCTAGAGGCACTACATAGGCCACTGGGAGAAGACTGTCACCAAGCCCCGCTCAGTTATAGACCTGACAGGCTCCACCACACTCCAGACAAGGTTCGCTTGTGTAAGTGCAACCAGTTGCTGTCTAATTGATCTAAGGCTTTTTTTTTAAATAAACGAAGCCCACATTTAGTATTGTAAGCTAAGCCGGGCGGTGGTGGCGCACGCCTTTAATCCCAGCACTCGGGAGGCAGAGGCAGGTGGATCTCTGTGAGTTCGAGACCATCCTGGTCTACAAGAGCTAGTTCCAGGACAGGCTCCAAAACCACAGAGAAACCCTGTCTCGAAAAACCAAAAAAAAAAAAAAAGTATTGTAAGCTAAGGCAAGCCTGTGGCTGGGAGAGGCCGCAGGTCAAGTGGGAAAGCGTCTGCTGTCCTTCTATTAAGTGGACGCAGTGCATCTTATCAAGTAGCCTTCTAAACATTACATTTGGATTTTGAGGCTGCTCAGGGACATTTCTTTCTGACATGGGCAGTGGTTACTGGGGATTCTCATAACCAGCCAGGGTACTTGCTGCCGCACAGCGGCTCAGTGCTCGGCCCTGAATGTGAGAAATCAATCATCCATCTGTCTGTCCTATCCCTTCTAAGCATCCAGGGCTGTCGCAGAAGAGGACAGAAGGAGAATGTAAGCTGAAGGAAGGGTAGAATGTTCTGGAACTCTGTCCTTCAGGCATGGCATGATCACTGCTGCCTAAAATCAGAGCAGTTGTGAACACCCTTCACTAGGTCCTCATAGGGTTGCCTTCTTCACCGAAGGTTGGTAGGGCTCAGGAAGTAGTGCCTAAGACAGTGTGTGAGGGAGGCCTCTCCCTTCCAGAATAGATGTAAGTGGTTAACAACCTCCGGGGTGGGGGCAAGGACCTTATCATCAGTGGTGTAGCTGTCAGAGTCAACTATGCCCTATAAGCTACCCTCCCCCATGCTCCTATAGGGAACCCCAGTTGAAATCATTTGTTCTTCAGGCTTGATGTGGATGGAATCATTTCTTTGGCTAGATATTAGTGTCCTACCATGGATGAATGGATGCTTGTTCTCCCTAGGGAAACACAGTGTAACCACTAATCCCATTCTCACTTAAAGGCTTGAAAACAAAAAATCCAGATAAAAAAAAGGACAATAAGGAGGAATTTTGCTGGCAGGAGAAAATGCCTCTTTGTCAAGTTAAACTGGGTAAAAAAGAAAATGTTTTGGAGTGCAGTGGGGGAGAGGGTGACGTGGGAAAAAACACTAAACAGACTCCTTGGTAACATTGGGCATTTGAGGGAGTATACCTGCTGATTTGGGAGCCCTTCTCAGCCATGTCTGTAACTGAGATTCCCTGGACCCACGAACTTTGTTATGAGAATACGAGTCATGGAGTCTTCATAACTGTTGGGCTGGGTCTGTCATGTTTCCTTGTGGAGAGTCACTTACCAAAATACTGTCCTGAACTGTTCTTTGAACACAGATGCCTTTTCAAGGTCTAACTCATCAGGTCATAAATGTGAGACCCAGCTGTATCAACTGTGTTGTAGGAAGGGGTTGCTTATTGGTTTCCGGCTACCCGGTTAGCTTAGACCCGAAATAATCACCCAGAAACTGTATTAATTAAATCACTGCTTGGCCCATTAGCTTTAGCTTCTTAACAGCTAACTCTTACATATTAATTCAACCCATCTCCATTAATCTGTGTATTGCCATGTGGCAGTGGCTTACCTGCAAAGTTTCGGCATGTCTGACTCTGGTGGTGGTGACTCCATGGCGTCTTTCTGACTCTGCCCTTCTTTCTCCCAGCATACAGCCTAGCTTTCCCTGTTCTTCCCTGCCATAGGTTCAAAATAGCTCTTTATTCATTAACCAATAAAAGCAACACACAAACAAGAGGACCTCCTATACCTTTCCCTCTTTTCTGTTTAAACAAAAAGGAAAGCTTTAACTTTAACTTTAATATAATAAAATTACATATAATAAAACAGGTATCAAGCAAGAATTACAGTTACAATATTTATATCTACTTTATCTTTTTTCATAACTAAGGAAAACTATAACTATAAATGCTTTAACTCCATCAAAGACTCCAGAAGGATACAATAGTACCAAAGTAAACAGGAAGTGTATTGTAAGCAACTTCTAAAACTCTAGAGATGACAGAGACATCTTGCTGTCTGGACAGTCACCCAAAGTTTTTTTGTACCATTGGGCATCCATTTTTAGCCTACTGGCTCATAGTATCCAGCAGACTTTTCCATGAAGCAGGAAATTTTAAAGACAGTTTTACCTATATTGACAGTTTGTCAGTCATTTTGTTTTGTGTCTTGCAGAATGTCTGACAGGCTCTTTTATGTAGCAGGAACCCTGAAAGATCGTCTCACCTTTAGGCAAATTTAATAGTCATTTTTTTTGTGGGTCCTGCATGTCTAGTTAATCTGTCCAGGCAAGAGCAGTTTCTTGTCCAAATGGTTAACCAACTCCATAAGGAGCCTCTTCAGTGCCCATTATCCTCTTGAAGTAGCTTGGTGCTGCCAGGAGCAGATGTGTCTCATTGTCATGAAAAGTGATGTGGACGTCCCCTCTATGTACTGTGATTACCATTAATGAATAAAGAAGCTGTCTTGATCTGTTGATAGGGCAGAACTTAGGTAGGCGGGGAAGATGGAACTGAATTCTGGGAGGAAGAAGGCAGAGGCAGAGAGATGCTATGGAGTTATCACCAGAGTCAGACATGCTGGAACTTTGCTGGTAGGCCATGATCTCGTGGTGATATACAGATTAATAGAAATGGGTTAAATTAAGATGCAAGAGTTAACCAATAAGAAGCTAGAGCTAATGGACCAAGCAGTGATTTAATTAATACAGTTTGTGTGATTATTTCGGTTCTGGGTGGCTGGGACAAATAAACAGCCTCCTCCTTGCAACAGAAAAATTGTAAGTTCTTAAACATTTTAAATACCATATTTTGAAGGTTTCTGAAAGTTTTGAAGAATACCTATCTAACTGAAATATATCTTTATACATCTAGAAAATATAACTAACATGACTACAACCTTGACTATTATAGATGATTATCTATTAACCTATATTTTTAAATTATACATTACATTTTTAAATGAACTACAGAATCACGATACCTTGATCAAGAGCAGAAATATGCATATAACAAAATTGACCTAAAACTTGTGTTAATAAACCAAGATCCATACCAATGTAAAGTATTCATCTCTATAGCATATATCCCTTTAAATGTAAAGAAACATTTACAAACACTATTTGGGAATATGGACGTAGTTTTTAGCCTGCCCCAGTGGTCTTAGCTTGAAAAGCAAACAATGAATTCCAGGCAGAATGAATTCCGGTAGAAGTCATCTGCTCATGTTTGCTTCGGGTTGGACCCACTAGAGTGACCTTCTTTTCTCAGTGGCTTATTTGGCAGTGTATGGAGGTGTCTTGTGCCCAGATGAATACTCACTGATCTCCGAGATCTGGAATCTTAGTTACAATAGTTGTATGGCTGTATATTGGTGCGGGACCCTGAACAGGTGAGGGATGCTGATGAAAGGCAAGAATGTGGCTTTAATTATCCAACTCTCCTGAATCATGAACTGTCAGATATGAGGTTTGTTTGCAGAGGCCAAAGGCGATTTGCAGTGTAGACCTGAGCACCCGGTAAACATCTTTTTCGGAGCCTGAGTAAACACCTGGCCTAGTGCCGAGCCTCAGTCTCTTTCAAAGCAGAAACAATGAATGAAATGCATTGGTATTTGCTTAGACTGCCAAATCCTGCAATCAGGGAAGCCTACAGGATGGCTTTGAGAGATTTCAGGGAACTCCTGGATTCCTCAAGATTGGGATGCACTCAACTAGCATGCCAGCGAGAACTATAATAAACACCAGCTTTTGTTTAGCGGGGTTTTGGTCATCTGTTTCATATACCCCATATAAAGGAAGATGCTGGGGGTGGCTCACTCGTGGGAAAAAAGGTGTTCAGAATATAGGATTTAAAACTAGTTGTGCCTTCTTCATGATAGTGACCCCAAGTTAAAGACTTCTTTGGCGTCTCCAAGGTCATGGTTCTGGGGTTCTGGGGGAAATTCTCTTGGGGAATTTCCATCCATGTCCAGATGTGCTCTGTGGCAGGCTTGGCACATCTGATCATGGTTTTTCCTTTATAATTGGTAGAATGAAATTTGAGTAAAAGAAACTTTCTGGAAATGACTTTCTATTGTCTCTAAAACAATCATTTTAAACTAGCTACATTATGTGATACTGAGTAAGGTATCATTAAATTGTTTCGGCTTTTTCTTGTGGATATGTGAACTAAGATAAACACCTTTAAGACAAAAGTGCACAGAAATTGCCAATGCAGTATGCAATTGCAAGGGGCAAAGGGTTGTTTTTTTTTTTTTTTTGGACTATTCGTTTACTTAAGCATTGCTATCACTGCGGGTTTTGTGTGTGTGTGTGTGTGTGTGTGTGTGTGTGTGTGTGTGTATGTGGTGCTGGAGCCCTAACTCTGCTCATCAGTTATTTTGCCATCGAGACACACACCCACGTCATCTACTTTTAGTTCAGTCTGGAAAGAAGCAAAAAGGATTCTTCCTGGGCAGGCACAGTCTTTATCACACTGCACTTGGATGAGGTCACATCCCCACACATCCATCCTAGCATGAAGATGTCACTAGTTGAAAAGGGGCTTACTACCCCTCGCCTCCAGAGCCCTGTAGGTTTCAATAGCACTGGAGAGTGTTGAAGTTTTCTTCCCTGGTGAGCATATCCTAAGAGAGCATTCTACTACCTAGCTGTGGTCCAAGGAAAGATCAAACTCATAACCGAAAATGCGGCTTCTACTGAATACTTAACCCATTCTACAGAGTCATAAAGCTGACTCAGGATGAGCTGTTTTAGATTCTGGCTGCTCACTCTATGGAAAGGAAAATGTAGCCTAAAGGTTGAGTTAACTGAGCTTGGTTCTGTACTCTCCTCCTAGGCTCAATCCACTCCTCCTCTCCATCATGATGGAGATAGCATACAGTCTCAGCCCAAGCACTGACTCGGGTCCAGTGTGCTGGCTCAGGTGGGTAGCTTGGGTTCTGGCAAGGGGAATGGGTATGACTGAGGCATCATGCTGAGAGGATGCAATGAGAAGGCAGAGGATCAGTGACTAACCTCAGATTCCCCTTGGAGACAGATGTCCAGCGGAGAGTCAAGAGTCAAGAATGGACAACAATGGAGGTGGACAATTCTAGGCTTTCATGACTAGCCAGAGGGCCCTTGTAACAGTCAGGGGAAGCCACAGCTGACATCAGGAAGGAAAAATGTGTAAACACGCTGGTTCTGAGACAGAGTCCCCCGCCTTCCCTGCCCGATTCTGGAGCTGTCCATCGCAATGGCACTGACAGCCCACAACAGATGCTGTTCGAATGCCGGCTCTTGCTTTCCTCCATCAGCCATGACGTTTGCTGGAACTGGTGTCCTCACATGGGCCGAAATGGCATATGAGGGAGAAGTTCAGATCAGAAGCACCTCACGTGTCCTAGCATTTAACATGGTGCAGACGCAGAGATGATGAGCTTCAGGGCACCTCTCTAGGCAAACCACTCAGAGATGATGGGTGGGAAGAGGTTGAGACAGTGGAAAGGCCTTGATGGGGGACCTGGTGAGCAACGGGCTGAAGCAGAAGAGAAAAGCAAATGCAGTGGTTCAGACCTGACGTGTGCTGCTGTTGGGGTGGAGAGGGCCTGGGATGGTGAAGGAGGCCTCGGACCATACACGACACTTATTCCAGTCCCAGGAGAACTGAAGTTCTGTATAGGAATAGCCTGGCCTGGAGTGAGCAGAACTCTTTTAAGTTACAATTAGAGCGGCTGCAGAGAGAAAACGCGCCGCTAATTTCGTTTTTAACGGCTTCGCTCTGCCTGTCCATTTGAAGGTAAGTGTGTTTTACAGCGATACTGCATACCAGAGCCAGAGAGCCATTTCACAGGGACAAAGGATGGAATCTCAGGCAATTTGTCATGGTTTTTCTGACTATCAAAATAGCCCGTTCACACTGAAAGAAAATGCAAATGTATTCCAGGCCGCTATTATTACAGACTTTCTGATCAGAGTGTTTTGTGTTCGTTTCCTTAATTTGAAGAGTTGAAAAGGAGGGTTCTGACTCCCTGAATGAGAGGCAATTGGATTCGTTTTCTTACTTCTACCTCCCACTCCTTGCCTTTAAAACTCAGATAATTTTTTCTTTGGTGCATGAAAATAGGCTTATAAGATTGATTTCACTTTTTATTTTATTTATCACGTTTCCTCAAGTAGTCTGCATACCCTGTGCCTGTAGAAACCAAGGAGGATAAGATTCTAATCAAAGCAACAAGTTTCCTGCTGCTTAGGTCTAAGAATTAGTTCCACAACAAAAGGCTCTGTTTGCCAAATCCAGGTGGGTGCAAAGAGTCTCACGAAACGAATTTTATAATTTGAGTTGTGGTTTTGTTTAAGGCATGTCTATAAAATGTCCCTGGAGCAAGCTGTAAAATCTTCTCGTGAGGGGAACCATTCCCGATTCCCAGCACGATCAGCTGTGGAAGAACAGCACAGGTGGATCCCACTCTAAGTAGGTTTGCAAAGAGCCTCTGCTATGTTTAATTCTGTATGAATCACAACAGAGCTGTACCAGCGGGGGCTTACCAGGAAGGAGAACTTCCCTGTAGTTCAGAGAGCTGACACTAGAGCCAGAAGGCCAGGGTCCAACCCCAGCTCCTGCCTTGTGGTTTATGAAGGTCTGGAGACCTCTAGTTTTTCATATTCAGAATGCCTCACTGTAGTAGTATGTCCCCCATCAGATCATGTGAACGATCTGTGTCCTCCATCAAATCATGTGAGAGAAGTGTGTCCCCCTCATCAGATCATGTGATCGAGCTGTGTCCCCCATCAGATCGTGTGAGAGAGGTGTGCCCCCCATCAGATCATGTGAGAGAGCAAACTCAATTGGCTCACAGTAAGCACTGACAATACAATTTAGACCTTTGGAACCGGTTTGTTTGGGAGCAGGCAACAGAAGCCAGCTTTGGTAGACTTCTATAAAAAAGGAGTTGCTGGTAAACTCTGGGAGGGTGGGAGGGTTGTAGCTCACAGAAACAGGAAAGGGCAACCCTGGGACCCTGTGCGTTTCCATCAGATCCTTTGTTGTCTTACCCTCTCTTCTTTTGCTATATCCCAGATTCAGCATGGCCACTGGCTTTGTGGGAAGGGGAGGATCTCCAGGAAAGTTAAAGCTACATAGATGAGGCTCAGTGGTACAATGATGGCTGATCCCACTCCTCTCTTCTAACCTCCTTGTACTCTCC
>JABTXL010001975.1:3924352-4064679 GCA_025134845.1 Neodon shergylaensis | reverse complement strand
TCAATTCTGGGTCTCTCCCTACCCTGCACACATCAAGTCCAGCCTGTGCTACCTCTATGTTCTTGGATGTGGGGCCTTCCACTGGACCATGGCCAACTTAACCGGGGCCACACTCTTAAAGAAAACTGCCTCTGCCTCTCAGCATCTTTCAATTGCTAGCAGCAAGGGGTGAAACTTCATGCCCAAGCCCCCACTCCATGTTGTGATTTGGCCTGGTTTGAGTGTGTGTGGGGTTCGTGTCTGCCGTCGCAACTGCTATGAGTTCCTGTGTGCAGCTGTTGTGCTATGCCCAAAAGATACTATTTCCTAATCTATAAATCCATTGCTTTTGACTCTTTCATTTTTTCCAGTTCCTCTTCCAAGATGATTCCTGAGGCTTGGGAGGAGAGCATGTGAGACAGAAACCCCATTTAGGGCTGAACATCCTACAGTCTCTTATCTCTACATCTTAATGAGAATTTCGTTTTCTTGGTTTTTGCCACCTCAGTATTCAGATTGTGCAACATCAAGAAGAACTACCTTGGCCCTAGGTGCCACGCTTACCTGAGTCTTGGGCTCCTTGCTAGTTCCCGCGCAGAAGTGGTCACTGGGTACAATGGCCAGCCCAAGTTCTTGTTCTCTCTTCCACTTTGGACATTTCCTTAGATTTTTGCCTTAGAATTAAGTTCCTCTTAGATAAGTTTGCATAGTGGTTGGGGCTATAGCAGGCTTCTGGGTGTCGGAGAAGATAAAGGTTAAGGAGTGTTTGAAAGTCTGGCCATCCATGTTGCACAGGTGGGATTTGGGTGGCCTGTCATAAGCCTGCGCTTGGAGGAATCCTCCCATGGCTGTGGCGGGATGGGGCATCTCTTCAACTTGTTGGGATTTCATCACTAATTACTCTCTAGGAACTCTGTGGCAGGCAGCTTCAAGCCATCGCTACAGGTTTTAACCACAAACTGGTTTGTCCTTTCCCACCTGATTCTGCCAGAATTAGGATAGAGGGGTGGAAGGAATTCAGCTAACAATTGTGAGTGACGTATTTAACGGAAATAAGACGACTTAATGTACACACATCAAATACATCAATATAAAACTTTCTACTTCAGGTTGGTGATGTAGTTCAGTTGGTTGGATGCATATTTCTTAGTCATGAAGCCCTGGATTTAAACCCTGTCACCACATAAAACCAGCTGAGAACACATGTCTGTAATCCCAGTATTTGAGAGACTGAGTCAGGAGGATTGCTGCATGTTCCAGGCCAGTCTGGGCTACAGGGCAAGAGTCTGGCCAGCCTCCCAGTTCCAACTCTAACATAGAATACTCAGATTCCAAACTTACCTAGCAGGGGTTCATCTTGGCTGCAGAAGGCTGGGTAACACTCTGACTGTGTGCAAAGAAGATGTGCCAACTGAGGTAACCTCGGTGTGGGCCATGTGGTCAGCTGCCCTGCAGGCCTCAGGCATTGCTCCTCCTGGTGCGTCCTCTGTGCAGGCAATATTGCAGTCTGGGCATTTGACGACCCGTGACTGGATTTTACACATCGTATTTGGCAAGCATTAAGGATGACTGATAGCGACATTAAAAAAAATTTTCATGCTTCCTAAATGTGATGCTGTTTTGTGACATTTTCATTATTCCCAGTTTTGTATCTGCCAGCAGATGACAGCATAGGAAGCCCCAAATCAGGAAGCCTGTCAATTCTGGAGACATTTGAATGGAAATAGTGACACATTTGGAATATGGGCATGTACCACAAATACATTCTTCGTTTCCCCTAAAAATGTATGTAAACAATTCAGAGATCTTACTTTTTTTTAATAAAATAGGTTTAAGAAGAAATGAAAAAGTAAATGTTAAAAAAAATGAAATCTATTTTGGCAGTACAAAGTCTAGTTATCTGGAAAGATAACTGCAAGAACTAGGCAGGATTTTTCAGGCTAACCAAGGGTTCTTTCTATTTAATGGAAAGTGGACCACTAGTGAGTTTAGGATTGTTATTTTGTTCTACTGATTCATAAACATGCCTTTTTTTAAAAAAAAGATTTCATACTTCCAATTCAGTTCTTGTAATAGGTAGGCCTAGGAACATACTATTATTACTATCTAATTTCAGGGTGTGTATGTGTGTATGTATGTGTGTGTAGTGTGTGCTGTTTGTATTATGACCAAATAGCTTCATGGTTGTTAGTTTCTTTACTTTTAAGGTGAAGGGTTTTGAAAGAGCAGGTTCCAGTGGCCAAGCGGTGACATCAAGTTCAGTGCCTTTTGCTTGTTTGGCCTTATTAATGGTACAGGTTTGGGGGCTGGAGATGAAGTGCCGAGACAGGGGGTGTTTGTAGCATGCACTAGCCCCTCAGTTCCATCCTAGCACAGGTGAGAAAGGAGGAAAAAGAGAGGGAAGGTGGGATGGAGTGTTTGTACATGTGAGGGCAGAAGTCTGTGCTCTCACCCAGGGATCCCATGGATGTGTTGCCTTTCATGACAAAGGGACAGAGCAGTGTGGCTGAGTAAAGTTCCTGTGGTGGAGATATTGTCTGGATTATTGAGGTGGCCCGGTGTGTCATCAGGTCCAAACAGCAAGAAGAGGGAGACTAGAGAGTCACAGTCAGGGGAAGGAGAGTGGGCAGCGGGGCTGGGAAGGCAAGGAAACGTATTGTCCTAGGAGCCTCCAGAAGGGAGGCTCACATGGGACCTCTGCCCCCCAGAAGCGGAAGAGCCCTGCCAGCCCACATGGGTCCTCTGCCCTCCAGAAGTGCACCATGCTAAATGTATGTTGTTTAAAGCCCTTGAGTGTGTGGCAGTCAATTCCAACAGCAACGGTATTCAACACTAATAACACACTGACACATTTCAGGTACGCCAAGTTAGACTGTCTGGGATTTGGGGCTCAAGCAATCTTCCTTTCTAAACTCCATCCCCACTGTGTTTCCTATGGACAGTGCAGTAGGGAAAGAATTTGGTCTGCTGTAGCTACAGGATAATAGTTAAGTCTGGAACTCTTTGAGAATGGGAAAATTAAGGACACATAATTGATAATATTGATAACATATACTCAATGTTTATAAAATATGAAGTTTGTATAATTATATAGCAGAAATTTGTAATTTGCTTTAAACATAAATAAATGATGTAAGCCCAAAAGACCAAAGGAGATCAGTTAGACAACACATTCTGCTCTACCATTTCTCTAGACACCCAGTGTCTAAGGCCCTTTTGGTCCCTTCTCATCGCTTGTTTTCGGTGGACGTCAGCCAAAGGCCTCATGTTTAATCTTCATCGAACAATTGTTTTCTCTTTGTGTGTGTGGAGTACTGCCTGTGGTTTCTAGCATCTCACTGATGAGCTGAGAGTCAGTGTTGGTAGTGTTTGTCAATGTTAAAGACCTGTAAATGCCCAAGTCTGTTTCTGTTGTTGTAACAACATCTAAAACTAGATACATAGTATCTGAAAGCTCTGGAGCCTGGGATGTGCATCATAAGGCAACCCATGACATAGGGCCTTTTGTGCTTTGCCTCATGGGAGGAAGCAGAAAGGGTGCGAGAAAGAAACCATGGAGGGATGGCCTAGCCTTTTAGCAGTCTGTTCCTGAGGAGACTGAGCTAGTCCTGTGAGAGGGAGAAGTCACTTCTTCAAGGGAGGTCTTCGTCCATGCATGTCCGTCCCTCACCTCTCACTACATCCCAATAGGCCCAACTTGCGTACACAGCACAGTGGCAATCAAGGCAGATGTGGTGCAAGCCTGTAATCCTCACGCTTGTGATGATGAGAGAGGTAGGCTGTGAGATCCAGTCCCTAGTAAGACTCAAAAACAGGTTTCAGAAAACAAAACTTTCATCGTGTGTTTTTAGGTGGACAAACCGTGATCCAACCGTAGCAGTCAGGAGCTGGAGAGCTGTGTCGTGGGTCAAGTTCTTGCTATGGAAGCAGAAGAACTAGAATTTAGGTTCCTCAGAACTCGCGGAAAAACTGCCGTGTGTACCTGCAACCCCACCACTGGGATAAAGATGAGGTTGCTGGCCAGCCAGGCTAGTCAAAATGGCAAGTTCTTGGTTTAGTGAGAAACTCTGTCTTGAGAGATAAGGTGGAAAGGTGATTAAAGAAGACGTCCTGACATCAACCTCTGGCCTCCACATGCTCTGCATGGACGAACACATCTACGTGTACCTGTGCACATGTGAAGACCACCCCCTTTCCGGCAGTTACATTCCAACTTCCAATGGCTGCTTGTAGTACGTGTTGCATGGGTAAATAGAGAAATGGGATAAGACTTTTAAAAGACTGTGGTTCATGAACTCAGGAGAGATTTGAGAGGAAGCCACATGTCAAGTGTGGGAAGCGTGACAGAGGCAGGAATGTGTTTCTGTGAGGAGGGAAGCCAAAATACCCAAGGTGATGAGTGTGTGGGAAGACCAGCCCGAGGGTCACGTCTCACACTGAGAGCAATGAAACAAGGCTTGGGAACTGTGAAAGAAGCCAAGGCTCACAAAGGCTTGGCTAGGTGCTTCAGCTCTGGTTTTGGTATTCTAGAGAAGCCGCTGAACTTTAAGTAATAAAAATAACCCAAGATGAACAACAGAAAAGGAAGGCTACATGGGAAGCAAAGCAAATCAGGTTGATACAAGATCTTAAAAATTGCTTGCTTGCTTGCTTTATTTATTTATTTATTTATTTATTTATTTATTTATTTATTTATTTATTTCATGTGTGCTTGCCTGTGACTCGTTGGGGTCAGGAGGTTTTTCCTTCCACCATGCGGGTCCTCAGGTGAACCAGCTTGCCAGCTGGCCCTGATCTAGATTTGAATGGTCAACACCAAGAACTAGAAGGAAATGTCCCAACATCTCCATGTTTTAGAGCGACTCAGTGGTTAGGCAAGGATCCTCTAGGCATCGAAGGTTCTCTGTGTCAGTGTGCAATTGAAAGTCAGCGTGCAATTGAAAGTGAGCGTGCACATGAAAGTCACCCTTAGCAGGACAATGAACTCAGCCTCTGCATAATGCTTCGGAAAGAAGAAATTACTTGAAGTGCATAAGCCAAATAGAAAAATTTGTCAATAAAGATAAATCAGGAGATGGGAGGCACTGGTATAAATAGTGCAGACATAAGCGGTACAAGGAGTAGAATGTAAAGTGAAGTTTGAGTTCTAGATGCTGATGTGGTTTCCGTGATAAAATCCAGGAGGCAGAACAGAGACTAGAAGTCTGTGGTAAGCCGTAGTATTTGTCATTGACGCACGCATAATAGACACATAGTTTCAAGCAGATGTTCAAAAATTTAGCCACTGGAGAATAAAAGCAACAAAAAATTGATAAAAATAGAAAAAGTCAGAAAAATGGAGAACCAAAGGTAACAAAATATAAAAATAATACGGCAGGGAAAAAAATCAGACATGTCAAGTTATCACCATAAAAATGAGCTACTTAATGTTCTCTGTAAAGGACAGTGTTTTTGGATTAAAAAATACAGAAAATTGGATTGTTATTATTCACCAAAATTATATTTACAGTAACTCACCAAGGCAGTGAATGACATGGGTCAAGATCAAGAAACCAAGGCTATCAGTATGGGATGATTAGCCTGCATATAAAGATAGTCTAAATAGAGTGTATCAATCGGGAATCTCTGGGGGATAGTAATGGATAGCATGACTATATAACAAGAGGGAATTTATTATAGATGCTTACCCAAAGGATCTGGGCAGGCCAGCAGTGGCTGTCTGTACATCAGAGAGGTAGAGAACCCATAGCTTGGTGACCCAGCAGTCACACGGTAGTGCTGGAGGCAGGAGGACTCCTGGAGGGCCCCTTGTCTTCGGTCCACACTGGAAGGCGTGAGAAGCTGGATTCTGATGTTGGCGGAGGAGGCAGACACACGATAGATAAACCTGCCAGCCCTGAAGGCAAGCCAGCAGAAACGTAACAGCCTTTCCCTTGGGCCTCCTTACAGCTGCTCCATCCCACCACAGCCAGGGTGGGGATTCCCACATCAGTCAATGTAATCAGGAAAATCTCGCATAGCCCAGAAAAGCCCAGAGGTTAAGCTAATCTAGGCAGTTCTTCACAGGTGTGCCCAGAATGGTGCACAAGTCTAGATCCTGCCAAATCAGCGATATTAACCACCACACAAAACAAAGAGGATTTGGAAATTGAAGAATGTCAGTCATTAAAGATGCTTGCAGGTTGGCTGTCTCTGGGATTTTAATGGTAGAAATTGGACATATCGAGTCAGGAGAATTAGTAAAATGTGGTTAGTTTGGCAAGAACCAATTTCTTAGAGGCAGGTTTGATAAACAGCCTGTTCCTGTATCTACCAGTGAGAGAGAAAATGGGGGCATTGGGTGTGAATTTATGCATAGGACACCTTGGATAAACTCCCGAGTGGTCGACAAAGGGAAGTGTGTCCGGACTGTGGGCTTGGTGCATTGTGGATACTGCCTGTTGTTTTCTCTCTGCCTCGTGGGTAAGATGAAAACAAACACAGAATCCACACCCACAGATCCAACCTGCTCTGCTTGAGAGTATTCAAAAACCACTTGCGAACATTTAATCTTATTCTCTGAATAATTCAGTTTAATTGTTTGTATAGCATTTCCTTGGTATAGAACATTGTCGGTAACTTAGAAATGACTTGAGGTCTGATAAAGAATGTGAGTGCATGGATGCTCTCTAACCTGTTCCATTTTACACAAGCACTTGAACATCTGGAGACTTGACTTTGGGCCAGTGGTCCTATAGCCAAAGCCCCAAGGAGACTGGGTGGCCTAGTTAACATTAATTGTCAGCTTGACAGAGCCTAGAATCACCTGGAAAAGAAACCCTCAATTGGCTCTGTGTTCTTACCAGCCTGGTCTGTGGGCACTGTCTACAGGAGATTGTTTTAACCATTAATTGATGCAAGAGGGCACAGCCCAGAGTGGATGGCACCATGCCTGGGCAGGTGGTCTTGGACTGTAAAAGAGCCCAAGAACAAGCCAGCACGCCGCCTTCCTCCATGGTTCCTGCATTAAGTTCCTGCCCTGGTTGTCTTCAGTGATGAACTGCGGACATAAGCTGAATCAATCCTTTGATCAGCGCATCTATCCCAGCAACAAAAGGAGATACCCTGGGATACGCTGTAGTGCTGTAGTTAGCAGTGGGTTTCCTCAGTCTCTCCCTGTCGTTGACTTCTCGGTGGGGGAGTAGTGGCTACGGCACCTGGTGGCTACGGCACCTTTACTTGTCCATCCCACGCTGAGGGACTGAAATGTATCTAAAAAGGGTAAGAGGATGTCTATAGCTGTGGCAGCTGCATCTCTTTCTGTGATAAGGAAAATCTTGCGTTGACCTCAGTGACACATGTCTGTGATTCTAGCTACTCATGAGATTGAGGCAGGTGGATTGCATGTTCAGGACTTATCTGTGCTACACAGAGAGTTCAGGTCTAGCCTGGGAAACTTAGACATCGAGAAGGTCCATGGATGTAACTTAGCGACAGAGCATTTGACAAGCATATGCAAAGTTCTAGGTCTAATTCCCAGTACCCCAAGCTTCATAAGGGAAAAATCTCAAAATAGACAGTAATATATGTTTAAATGGAGAACTATCAGCCTCATCTTTATAAAAAAAAATAAAATCAAATGAACTCTCTGTATAGAGTAAACTCTGGCTACAAACACACTTAAATATTCCCATTGATTTTTCTGTGTCAGCCCTACGAGTGAGTTTTATTTCTTCTCTGCTATTTTTCATATGATCTCATTTTGGCAACATGAACATGCATTACTTTCATAGTCAGAAAAGGATTTTTCAGTTTGAAGGTAAAACGCGCTGCTCTCTCTCCCTGAGTTCCCACTATAATTTTCCTCCCCAGTATTTTCTGAAGTATGTGCAGGAGTACGTGCCTAGGAGAGATGTTAAGGATGCATTTTGAATTAAGAAAAAGATTCCTAGGTCCCACTGGGGAGTGGGGAAGGCCTGTGTTTGCCAGACTGAACCTCTTCCCTGCCGTGTATGTTGGGCTCATTAGTTACTCCAGCACTGGATTTTCCCAGTGGGGAGATCTGCATCATATTTCAAATCTCATGGGCTCTGGGACATTCTGTATATGTGTTCCCTGAGAAGCTCGTACTATGTAGAGAACATTTTCAGACACAGCAGCTTAGAATCAGTGGTTCTCAACCTTTCTGACGCTGCGACCCTTTCATACAGTTCTTCATGTTGTGGTGATCCCCAACCATAAAATTATTTTCGTTACTACCATAACTGCAGTTTTGCTACTGTTATGAATCAGAATGTGGATATCTGATAGGTATGACCTTTAAAGGGGTCACAACTCACAGATCGAGAATCCCTGGCTTGGATTCTTCACTGGATTCAGTTTCATCTTGCTCTCCTTAATCCTATCAGCCATCATATGCGATCAACTGTACACCCCCAGTTCCCTTGGCTGTAATGCCTAGTCCGGCTTCCCCCACCCCGTTCTTTCTTCAGATTCATAGGCCTGTGCTCCTGATCCAGGCTCAGGGCTGCTTTAGTATTTACCTGTGTCTTATACTCTCCAAACAGCGGCTTTCAGTTCTTGTCACTGTCTGTCTTGATTTACAATGACAATATCTTTCTCCAGGAGCATCAACGGAGCACAAAAACTAGTTGTTGGGGAGATAGCTTATCAGGTAAAGTGCCCGCAACACAAACATTAGAATCTGGGTTCAGATCCCCAACGCCCAAATAAAAAAGAGCTGGCCATGCTTATGCATGCCTGTAATCCTATTATAGAGGAGATTGAGATAAGCATGTCCACAGTCATTCCCTGGCCAGGCAGTCTAGACAAGTGTTGAGGGCCTAGTCAGTCAAAAACTCTCTCTCAAAAGATAAGGTTAAGACAGATTGAGGAATATTGGCTTCTGGCTTCTACATGTACCACATACATGTGTACAGTAGCCACCTGCATACACACACACATACACATCACATATGTATACTCTCCACATATTCATCACATACATGTGCAAGACACCTCCATGCTCTCACACATACACGTTGTATACATATTCTCCCCACATACACATCACATACATGGACACAGGCACCTGCATGCACATGTCCATACATAGCACATAAATATACTCATACACACATTTTATTGTGGAACTTGGAGGACACAACCTGTGTCCCAAGTCTGATCTGACCACCCATCTTCAACAAACCAATGAAAACAGCCAAACAAAGAGGGGTAAGCTAATGTGGCCACACTGGGCAGCGGGACAAAGAGAGCCGGTGACCTGCCACGTCTGTGTTCCAGGTCCTGAAATGAGACTGACTCTTAAATAGAGGGCAAAGGGTGTGTGCATCTAAGCAGGTACCACTCAGCACTGACCCATCGCTGTCTAGGCTTCCGTCTTAAACCCTGTTCGGTTTCTGAGAAATGTTGGAACTGTGTGAAGTCTCTTTCAGTAGACGAGTTCCCATCCAGCTGGTGCCTTCTTCTCCCAGCATGAGATTCCTGGGCAAATTCCATTTGTGTCGGTCCTTTGATATCTCTCTCTCTGTCTCTGTCTCTCTCTCTCTCTTGCACATGCACTCATGGTTTTGTAGGGGAGATGGTAATAGGTATAGTGTTTGCCCAGCCAAGAGCGAGTGACTTCCAACCTTATGGGTTTTCTTTTCCCTTTCTGCTACCCGGCATCTTCCAAAGTCTTCCCTGATTTAACACATTTCATTTCTGTCACTGTGGAAAATACATTGGCAAACCACTACATAGGCAAGGAAAGGATTTATTTGGTTTGAAATTCTAAAATATAGCCCCTCATTTTGGGGAAGTCAAGGCAAGAACTCAAGCAACTAGTAACATGGCATCCGCAGTCAAGAGCATTAAATGCATCAGAGCTTCTTTGGTGCCAGAGACCTTTCTCCTCTCTCAGGCTGTTCGGGACTCCCTGCCTGAGGGGTGTTGCCGCCCACACTGGGCGGAGCTTTCCGACCTCAGTTAACAATCCAGTCCTGCAGGCCTGCCTAAAAGCCACCCTGGTCTAGATAGTTCTGCCTTAAGACTCTAGCTTGTGTCAAGTTGCCAGTTGACTAACCAGAACAACGAACGTACAAGCTTGTTGGTGCTTGATGCTCCTCCTTGAAATTCCCAGAGCTAGCTACCCTGTTGTTTCTGGGTTGTTTTTTTTTTTTCTTCAGTTCTCTACTATAATTTAAAGACTGATCGTTCATCCTCAGAAGCCCCTCTTGGACCAAGTGGTATCATTTCCGTCCCCGGAGCAGCAGTTAATATGTGTATTGTGTCCTTCTCGCAAGGGAGAGGCTTCTCGCTCAGCCCTTCAGCTGGGGTGTCCTCACTTGGAGTGATTTTTCCAGGACTCTGCCTGCACTGTCTTCAGCAGCTGGCTGGATGCTGGCTTCCTTCCAGCTCTGAGAGTACTTTACTCATGAAATGATAATTGGACAAACCAGCTGATTTTAATCCTTTTGGCGTTTGGGGTGTAGACATATCAGCTTTTTCTTTCCCAATGGGGAAAGAGAAAAATGGAAAGATTTAGGGATTCTGGCGTAATTGAAGAGAATGAATTTTCTTTGTATTTAAAAACATGTAAAGGGCCCAACAGTTTTCCCACAGCTGTTATAGATGCCAATGTTACTTAATGTGGTTTAGGCATTTTAAGTTTCATACTACTAGAAAGGAAAATGCATTCGTGTCTAATCCTTTTTAAATTCATGTTTTGTCATCTAACAGGATAACATAGTTTTCAAAGTCAAATATCAAAGAGGATAACCTGGCGACTCTCTATCCTAATTTGCCTGGAAATAACTGTTTTGACTCTCTGCCTTCCCACATTCCTGTTAGGATGTAGTTTCTTGATGTTGGATTAGTTAATTTTGAGCATCATTTGGACATGCCCTCCTCTTCCAGTAGGGTTTCACTGTGCTGTCCAGGCCGGATTCCAACCTTGTTATCTTTCTTTATTCTCAAAGTAGCTGGACTTATAGATATGTCTCACCATACACTGCTAGTTTGGGGCTTATTCTTAGGGAGATGAACAGTTAACTTGCTACTCCACTGTCCCTTGGGGTTCCTCCTCCTCACGCACATGAGTAGGCGTGTGTTTAGCTGTCAGCGTTTGACTTTACATTACCATGTCTATGCACACATTACTCATATAGAGCCTTGTGTGTTGGGTAGACTATATGATTGCTGCCTAACTTTTTGTTTTCTTGAAGTTGGCGGTTGCCTTCATTTTTCATTAGTTTAATTGAGACTTCCGTCTGCAGTAGTCTCTTTCTAGAAATTTGCACCAGGTCCACTTTAGCAGGTTACATATGCATCTGCACACACACATTTGCACATGCATGTGCAAGTGCATGGCAGTGGCAGAAGGCATGGTGGGTTCTGCCTCATTTTTACTCGTAATGTTGCAGTATTGATTGGTGCCAATCAGTCCCTACATTGCGAACCTTGTGTTTCGAAATTTCTAGGGGATAGCCGTGTAGAACTCTCAGGGTGAAGGAAGGGGAGGCTGTTATCCTCCTCCTTCACTTTCCTTCTCCTAGCCCCCTTTCCTGATTATTACGGAAAGTGGACCAAAGGGGGTATCAATCAGTTTTTCATTTCTGTGGTAAAATCCCTGAGACTGTTAAAGACAAGAGGTCTATTCCACTCCTGGATGCACAGGCTGACAACAAAAGCAACACAGTGCAAGCTGTAGTGAGGGCATGTTGGCTGCAACGCCTCATGGTGGTTAGCACTGGGGAGCATGAAGAATAAGAAGATCACCTTGCAAGAATGGAAGCCAGAAAAATGGGGGTCCCACAATTCCATCTGTGGTCAGACCCTGGTTGACCCAAACACCTCCCACAAGTTTCCATCTCTCAACATCATTGCACTGAAGACAAGACTCCTTTGGGCATTGACTCAAATGATGCCCAAGCTGTTCCAGGTAACCTCTGAATTCAGAGTCCTGGGTTAATCATTTCCTCAGAGCAAGCTGGGACCTGTTGGCTCGAAAGCCTTTGGTACCTAGTTCAAAACTTTATACATATAATTCTTTAAAAATGTAACCTAAGTAGATTTTAGCCACTGAAATCCTTCTTGCTTTGCATCTTCCCAGGAAGCCTCCCCCAGAATCTGTTGACCACTGATAAACTGGTACCTGTGGCTATAAGACTGGACACCAGCATCGCCCTGCAGGGCACTGACCCAGTAGTGGTTATGGTGCTGGTGACTGACCACTGGATAAGGAAGTCTCATCTTTAACTGTCCCTCGCCCTGTGCATTCCCTCCTCCCCTTCTGGCTGGTGGACCCTTGACCTTTAGATTCTGCACATCTCCCGCTGTGAGGGACTTTCCATCCTAATCAACCTGCCCACGTAGCACTCAAGAAAGCTCAGGCATCGCTGATTGTTTTGGCCGTATCTCTGTCTTCAATCAGCCTGCAAATTCCTCTATATAGTTAGCCTGAATTCCCAAAGAGCCTGTTCGACTTGCATCTGAGTCCTGTCTGCTTGGGGGTGTACACAGGCTGATGTACATCTGAGTTCTGTCTGCTTGGGGGTGTACACAGGCTGATGTACATCTGAGTCTTCTCTGCTTGGGGGTGCACACAGACCTACTGATGTACATCTGAGTCTTCTCTGCTTGGGGGTGCACATAGACCTACCATAGACCTGATTCCTATCTGTTTGGGGGTGCACACAGGCCTACCGTAGACCTGATTCCTGTCTGCTTGGGCTGTACACAGGCCTACCGTAGACCTGATTCCTGTCTGCTTGGGCTGTACCCAGGCTGATGACTGTCTGCACTCTTGCTGAGATAGAATGGGTATCTCACGGCTTCTGGAGTCTTAGCAGTTAGTGCACTTTCATTTCTTCCATCCATCTTTATTCCTTCCCATTTATCTGGTTTTCCTCTGGGCCATTCTGCTTTGCTTTCGTGCAGGTTTTCTGATGACAAATTCTGCTTTGATTGCCTAAAATTGTCTTTATTTTGCTTTTTTTATTTTTATTTTTTTAACAGAACATTTTCTTGGTGTAGAATTTTAGGCTGGAGATTGATTTCTTTTGAGACAAATTTTTTTCTCATCATTTCTGTCAGAAGTTGTCTGTCGGACTTTGTTACTTCTTTGAAGGTATGTGTGTGAACATGCAATCATGTATGTGCAGGTGTGTATAATGTGTTTGTACATGGTGGTGTGTTTGTATGTATGCAGGTATGCGCAGGTGTGTGTATGTTTGAAGGTGTGAGTATGCATATAGGTGTATGTATGTGTGCAGGAATATGTATGATGTGTGTGTCCAGGTGTATGTGTGCATGGAGGTGTGTTTGTGTGTATGCAGGCATGCATGCAGGTACGTGTATGTGTGAAGTTATGAGTGTGCATACAGGTGTGTGTATGCAGGTGTGTGCATGTAGGTGTGTTTGTGCAGGTGTGTGTGTGCTGGTATGTATATGTGTGTGCATGCAGGTGTGTATATGCGTGTGCAGGTATTTATGCAGGTGTATGTATGTGCAGGTGTATGTGTGTGCAGGTATGTGTATGTGTGTGTATGTGTGTAGGCGTGTATGCTGGTATATGTGTGTGCTGGTGTGTGTGTGTGTGCGCAAGTATGTGTATGTATGTGTGTAGGTGTGCCTGTGCAGGTATGTGTTTGTGTGTAGATATATGTGTGCTGGTGTGTATGTGTGTGCATGCAGGTGTGTGTTATGTGTGCAGGTGTGTACGTGCAGGTATGTGTATGTGTGTGTACATGTGTGTATGCAGGTGTATATGTGTGTGCAGGTGTATATGTGCAGGGGTGTGTGTGTGTGTGTGTGTGTTTCCATTACTTTGCTCCTTTTAAGATGTTTTTTATGTTTTGTTGTTTTCTCTCTGTATGTGGTTGGTCAGCTTGGTTTTGCTGACTTTCTTGAGACATTTGTGATTTTGTTGTTTGTTTTTGTTGTTGTTGTTTGTTTGTTTTTAGAAATTCCCAGACACCCTTTCATAGCTTTTGTTTCTCTGGTTTGGCTGTGGTTTGCGTGTACCCTAACAAGGCTTGGGGTGTTGAACTTTGACCTCCTGTGAGGCTCTGAGAGTGTGCAAATTTAGTTTGATTATGAACTGTAGAGGCTTTGGAGAGGTCATTACTGCTAGCCGATGACTCTAAGATGATAAGATACTGAAGATACTGGTGTCTTCATAACTAGGGGAAGAAACCAGAACACGCCTGAGCTACCGTCCTCTTGTCACATCATGTGTCTGCTGTCTTGGGAGTGTCAGCAAGAGAGCTATCACCAGATTCTCGAGCTTGTGCCTCTAGAACTATAAGCAAAGTAACCCTCCCTTCTCCCTAGATTCACCCTGCCTCAGGTGTTTTGTTACAGTAACTGCTGGTGGGGTATTGAATGCCCCCAGGCATCCATATTGTTAGCACTTGGTTTCCTAGGGTATGCTGGGAAGTGACAGAAACTTTGGGATTGGCATAATGTGGTACTAACTCAGAGGATCTTCTGGGACCCATGCTCTTCTCCTTTTTCTCTTTGCTTTTCTCTGATGGGGTGAATGGTTTATTTCTTGAATATTCCTGTCACAGTGTGGTATGTTAGCAGAAACCAAAGAAATGAGGCCACTTGGTCATGAAGAAGAACCCCCAGAACTATGAGCCTTTCTCTGTAGACGTGATATGGAGTGTTACCATGGTGACATGATGCTGTGTAAAAATAAAACTATTCTTTTCCTCTCTATCTGGAACTTCATCTCAGCTCACACACAGGTTTTTTTTTCACTGAGCCTTTGATCTTGGCAGTGCGTAGGATGGAGCCCCGTGCCCTGCGCGTGCTGAGCTCTTAGGACGGAGCCCCGTGCCCTGAGCGTGCTGGGCTCTTAGGATGGAGCCCCGTGCCCTGAGCGTGCTGTGCTCTGCTGCAGAACTGCACTCCCGAGCCTAACACTTTCCTTCCTTTTTATGTTTTTGTGTGGGTTTGTGTCTCAATTGTCCCGTCTTCTGGTTTATAAGAACTGCCTTCTGCTATGTATAATTTTTGTTTTGTTACGCCCACACGTTGCATTATTCATTTCGGGAGTGAAATTTTTAGTTTTACTTCTATTTTTTCTAAGATTATATTTTTTTCCCGTAAAATTCTTATTTTCATCATCTTGTTTATCCTCTCAGTTTTGTTGGGCATGATAGTAAAAAATTTGTTTTTAAATTGGTCACCTCGCTTCGTTTTCTGGACTCTCTGGTGGCTGTCACCTCCCACCAGGCAGGTTTGTGTTGTTTCTGAGATGGCTGGAGCCCTGGTAAGGGACAGGATGGCTCTGGCATACTGGAATCCTCTCTGCTTTGTCGCAGCCTCACCGTCTCGTGTGCCCCAATTACAACCGTTTTCTTCATGTTGCTTTTCAGTGGGATTTTGCTAAGATTTCAGTACTTGACCTTTAGATTTGAAAACTGTCCCAGAGGGAAAACGACTGTGCTTGGACTCCATGACCCACCCTGTATGAGCTGTGGTCTCCCCTACGCTCTCTTTCTGTGTTGGAGAACCCCAGATTGCAGGCTGCTGCTGGGGTTCAGCGTCAAAGCCTCTGGGACTTGATTTCCGTATTTTCTCCAGCTTTTCCTCTTCTTCCTGGAGACACAGACACACTGTGAACTCTGTGCTTTCTGGACAGGCAGGGCTGTAATACCATGAAATGCTTATCAGAAGCAGGGGTCCAACGGGGCTCCATCCTGCTGGATGCTGCAGTTACCTATTTGTGGTCAGCAGGTAGGTGAGCCACGGTGAAGCAACAAAACTAAATCACATGCCAGTGACATGCCAGGCTCCCGAGGTGGCGTCTGCTTTTAGCTTGGAGCTGTGGGTGATCCATCAGGCTGGGCTCTGGGTCACTGGAGAGGCTGGCCACCTGTTTGCTGCTTCTTGAAGGATTCTACTTTATGACTTTTAGAGATTTGGGGAGGAATATTTCTATTACATGTCTTCTTATGTGGAAAGAGCTGTTGCTGTGAGCATGCTGTATGTGTGGAGGTTTCAGGCATGTGCTCATTTACATCATTGCCATACATTCTTGCCTGTGTAGTACACAGCTTACACTCGGAGTAGCTACAGCAGCCACGTCTTTAGAGCGTGTTTGCCGTAATTTCTGAATAAGTGATCTCAATCATTGTTCTAAAGTGTTCTGAATTTGCTTCTATTCTTACAACTCTTGGTGTGCCACATATTATTCCGTTCTGATGTTGTTTTTTTGGGCAAAACATAATTGCTTTTGTGGAATATAGTCCCATCGATGGTATAATCAAATATTAAAAATAGAATTACAGAGTTTTACAGAAAATGCAATTAAAGAAGCATGAATGCCTGTGTCTTTGCTCCTATTCATAACGTTCCTTTCGGATTTGGGTTATTAGAGAAAATCGAATCTTGGTCTGAGAAAATTTATATGGAAAGCACTCGTGGGTTATATCTTCAAGGTAATATGCACCTACTTATCTATCCTGACCATACACAAGCTCCTTTTTAAAATTCAAATTCCTGCTCGTGAGCCTGGAGGTTTAGTGTAGACTCGCTCCCATTTGGAATTACTTCTGTGATGTAGCTGTGTAACACCTGCGTTGACTCTCCTTGGAAGTAATGGAGCATCTCCACATTGACGTCATGGTTTATGAGGTCTGTGTCCTTGGACGAGTCCTTTCTCTCCTTGGAGAACTGGTGTCTCTGAAAAGTTGAGGTCTAAAGCATACGCATCATGAGGACTATGGCTGAGCTGTCCCTTGGGCTCTGCTCAAACAAGTGCTCTCTATCCTAACCCACACTTCTGGGTAGTCATCGTCATCCTTGGAAGATGAGGCAAAGTGTCTCAGATGTAAAGAGTCTGGTGGAAGAGCAAGATGGCTCTGGAGAAGTGCATTGTGGGTAGGGTTAATTGGCAAAATCAGGTCTTGTGGGTCTTGGACGCTGTAGCATTCAGGTTTGGATTACAAACCAGAGAAACAAGCAGTGGTGTACGAGAGATAATAATCTGAAACACAGTTTTCTCTAGCAGATAAATTCCCGGGAAGAAAGGAAGTGAGTTGAAAGCTATGAGCACGGACAAGGAGACATAGCTGCCGGGTATATCAGCAAATACCAGGCTAAGAGTCTGGGCTGACACCAAGAGATTCACCTGTGTGACCCGTGGACACGAGTCAGGAGGGGAAAGGCAACAGGGGCAGGAGACTTAAATAAAGGAGTTGGCTATATGAACAAGAACTTTAGGAACCTGGAATTCTCAATGGTGTAGAAAAATAATTTTTGGTGACTGGGGGAGAGATTTGGTTTGTTTCATTTGACAACAACGAGAAACCCAAAACCACAAATAACAAAAAAAGGAAGAAGTTCCAATATTTCAGTGACTTCACTAAATGAACAAGAAACAGGCACAGTTGTCTAGACTTGTCAGATAAAACTGAAAACATAAAAGCAACAAATGTAGTGATATTTTGTTTGTACTTAACAAATAAAGCTTGCCTGAAGATCAGAGTTCAGAGCTAAACCATTAGAAGTCAGGGAAATGTTGCACACACCTTTAATCTCAGGATTCGGGAGTCAGGGCAGACAGAGCTCTGTTGGTTCAAGGCCACCCTGGGCTGCTCGAAATTGACTCAGTCTAAAAGAGAAACAGAGGGAGAAATTATTCTGGAATGTTTTTCACACTGTATATTCTGATCACTGCTTCCCCTCTGCCAGCTCCTCCCAGCTCCTCCCCAGCTCCTCCCGGCTCCTCCCGGCTCCTCCCCAGCTCCTCCCGGCTCCTCCCAGCTCCTCCCAGCTCCTCCCCAGCTCCACTCACCCAGCTGCACTTCCTTTCTTTCCCTTTGTCTCTAGAAAACAAACAGGCAAACAAATGAGCCAAATAACCCAAAGAAACCAGATTTAAAAAAAAAAAAAAACAAAACAAAACACAAGAAACAGACACAGACTCATAAAAATACAAAACTGGAAACCATAATATATGAGCAAAAGACCAGTAAGGCAGAAACATGCTCAAGCAAAGCAATAGGAGATTTAAAAAAAAAGTCTATGAAATTATCATTGAGTTTGTTTGGGGTTGACCTAAGCGTGGGACCTGCCCTGAAATGTGGTTAATATACTCAAAAGGAGAAATTTTGATGTGTATCATGTTATTGATGAAATGGTATAATTCTATTATCATCTCAAAAAGTAATATAATTAATAGAAAAATGAGTCAGTGACTAAAAGATGAATCTTTGGAAAGTTAGGAAACATTTGGACACTGATTTGAGTCAAACGAGAAGTCAGGATGGAAATCAATAGATTAAGTGCTTAAGAAGAAGAGGGTTTAAAACTGAAGTAAGCACTCAAGTTAACTTTGGGAAGAACAGTGGGTAAACTTAAAGATAATAAGATACAAAGGTAAATTAGTGAAGCAGAAAACAGAGGTACAGTGAGGAGGCTCAGCATGTATGAGGTAAAAGTGGCTGTTTGACAAACCTAAGAAAATAGGCGAGCATTGTCAGGATGAGTAAAAATAAAGGGAATACAAGCAGCCACAAAGATGGGAGGGAGATAGGATTGTGCATGGGGATGGGATGAGGGGTCAGCAGTGGCACCGATAGCTCAGTATAATGGACAGATTTTAAGGAAAATATAATGAAACTTATTATGGAAAAATAGTAGCTTAATAGGACCATTTCATTCTCTGTAGAGAAACATGAAGTGTTGCCTTTTAAATCAACAACAGGGGGTTGGAGAGATGGCTCCGTGGAATAAGTATTTGCTGTGCAAGCATGAGGACCTGATTGCCATCCCTGATAGCTGCATAAAAATCCAGATGAGGTGATCTATGCCTGTAATCACACCACAGAGGGAGAGACACGGACATCCCTCGCCTGGCCAACCAGTCTAGCCAAGTCAGTGGTCTCCTGGCTCAGTAAGAGACCTTCCTAAACCAGAAACCAAAATAGTAGAGAGCGATTGAGAAAACTCTCAATGTTGACCTTTGGCCCTCACATGCATACCCAGCTTTACATACACATGTGTACACATGCTTCAGGGACAAAAGTCAGGAATGAGACATGCTGAAATTTTTCAAGTTTGTGTTAGGAGTTTATCAGCAGGTTAGCTGGGAGATCAATTTATCAAAACCCAGTCAGGTCTATTTTTATGTTAGAAGCAGACTAAAAAAATGTAAAATGGATCATTTTTTAATGGCACAAAAATAAGATATCTAGACATAAATCTAATTAAAATGTTGGGGACTGAGGAGATGGCTCAGTGGGTGAAAGAGCTTGTTGCCAAGCCTGATGACCTGTGTTTGATTTCGGGAGCCTACATGGTGGAAAGCGAACTGAAATGTACAAATTCTCTCCTGGCCTCCACACGTGTCCTGGCATGCATGTGTGCACACATACACACAGAGAGACTGAAGTAAAAGTACTTAAAATATTTAGAAAACTGTGTATACTGGTGTAAAACTCTATTGAAAGACATTAATTGAACATCAATAATAAGTGAACTACTTGATTGAGCTGGGCATAGTCCATACTATGAGGATGACCATTTCTTTCTCTAAATTGGTTTCATTCATCCCGTTAGTAATACTAATGGGAGGGGCTGGAGAGATAGCCCCATGGTTAAGAGCACTGGTTGTTCTTGCAGAGGACTTGGGTTCAGTTCTCAGCATCTACATAGTAGTTCAAAACCATCTCTAACTCCAAGTCCAAGGGATCTGGCGCCCTCTTCTGACTCCCACTGGCACTGCACACACATGGTGCAGATACAAACATTGCAGGCACCATGCACACATAAAATAAAATAAATACATCTTTAAAAATTTTCAAAAAGATTATCAGGTCTTTTTGAGGAGGGAGAGTGGCTTAATGAAAGAACTGTTGATCCAAACTCAAGAGACTGCTGAAGTTGGGGGACCCTTGCTTCTGGGTACCCAGACTCCTCTTGAAGCTACAGAAGTGAAGCCTGGACCTGTCTCCTAGTAAAGATGACCCACAGCCCTGAAGCACAGCTGAACTTGCTAAGTGGTGGAGGGTGCCACTGGTGGGGGCAAGTGAGGGTATGAATGCTGCAGGAACTCCTGGCTGTCCACAGATGAGTGCACTGGGATAATGTGACAGATGTATGTGACATGGTAGTTCTTGGAGCCCAGACGTCAGACAGTCACTTGAACTCAGTAGGTCAGGACCTAGCCAACATACTGAGACTACATCTTAAAAAACAAACAGAAGACAATGAGGGATGGCTCACTGCTCCGCAGGTCAAACATTTGATGCATAAACCTGACAACCTATGTGCCATCCAGAGCCAATTTTTGAAGGAGAACCAGCTCCTAAATGTTTCTCTGTCTGTCTGTCTGTCTGTCTGTCTCTCTCTCTTTCTGTCATACACATACATTAGTCATACGCACATGCCCACTCCCCCCGACACGCATTCACACTCACACATACACAGAGACATTCACACAATCAAATACCCAGACATTCATACTTGCACAGACATTTACATACATCCACATCCACATCCACACACACACACACTCACACCACCATGGCACACACACACGTGCACTCACATATAAACAACTTGCAAACACACACACACACACACAGGTCAGGTGGCCATATTTCACTTAATGAAGTGAAACCGAAAACTTCCCACCATAGTGGAGTTCTGAGCACTCTGGTCACGAACCAGATTTCCTACCTGTCTGTGTCTCCATTTGAGAAGCAGAGCCTCAAAATTTAACTTCCCATGGATGCTTTCTCTGGAAGGTTTTGGAGAATATAGTCCCAAGGAGTTAACAAATAGCAGAAGAAACAAGAAGTCAATGGTTTAAAAAATGCTTCTCTCCAGGAGAGAAGGTAAGAGAATTCAAGGAGATGGGGGGGCGTGCCCAGAAAATGTACTGTCTGCTCCAACATGGTGTGTGAGTAGGAGGGTGTCTCAGGTCCGTGGGAGAGCTCACCATAAATACTGGACATGGTGTGTATGTGTGAGGGATCTCAGGTCCGTAGGAGAGCTCACCATGAATAATGGATGTGGTGGATGTGTGCGTGTGTGTGTGTGTGGGGGGGTATCTCAGGTCTGCAGGAGAGCTCACCATGAATACTGGACATAGTGTATGTGTGCGGGGTCTCAGGTTTGTGGGAGAGCTCACCATGAATGTTGGCATATGAAAAAGAACAAAGTTACTATCTGCAGTAAAGCACAGTGGTGGAATTTTAAAGGATATCCTAAATGCTTTTTAATCATGGCTGTTATGAGTGGTGTTTCCGTCTTCACATCGTCAGCGCGGGATGATGAAATAAAAACCGGATTGCTTTTCAGCTGCGAAAATATGGGGTCCCACTGCTGCCAGCGGGAGCAGGGGCACTGGGAAAGTGAGGGCCCTCAGCTTTCACGAAGTGTCACGTTTAGAGAATTGTAAACAGTACAGCCACGGTTGTAAGTGGCAGTCTTCCTGGAGAGCAGCCTAACTCCTCAGACGGTGATAAAAGTGACTCAGAGCAGAATGACAAAGTCAGACTCCCGTTCCTGTGAGCTTCTCTTGGGCACTCTACTCATATGGTTTCACTGCCACTTCTTTGTGGTTCCTGGCGCTCAGAGATGTCAGCAGGCGACATCTCTGCTTCCATTGGAAGAGCTACCGTTGAGCCTCTAATATAACGGGAGCGTGAACTGACAGGGTATGAAGTCCTGATCGCGGTGTAGTGAGAAAAGGCGCCTGTCTGGGGAAGCTGTGTTCCTTCCCTTTATGTTAGAATAACGAGTAGTCCAAGGCTGAGTAATTTATAAAGAAGTTTCCTTAGCTCTCAGTGCTAGAGGCTGAAGGGAAGGGTCATGGGAATGGGATAACGAGTGGTTAGATTCTCACTGTAACCGGACTGTTCTACAGCACAGAGAATACAGAGGCGCAGCAAAGCAACCTCTGTAGGACTGGCCTTGTGGTCCCGTGGGAGGTGACAGCCAGGAGTGGGCTGCAGGGTAGCCCGCAAAGTCTGCTGTGAGGTGGTTAGTAAGGCACACCTCGGGGGATTGGTTTGTGAGGTTTGGGTGGATCAGACAGGGAAACCAAAGTGATGCTGAGGTTCTGGTAGGCATGCCTGGCTGATGGGAGGTAGAGGATGCTGAGGGAACGTTGATCACGGGAGTGCAGTGTGGGCCGATAGTGATACAGTTGGCCTACTGGGCAAACATCCAACAGATGCCCCTGGGCCAGATTATGTGGAGGCTGAACGGTGGAGCTGGAGCAGTAGGGGTGTGAACTCTCCCAGGATACCTCTGTGTGGAGGGGGATAGAGCAGACACGTTAGAGGGTGGGTGCCAACTGAGGAGAGGCTGTGGAGGTGGGGGTGAGGAGGGAGCCATGGGAGCCAGGGCAGCAGTTGGTACCAGAGACAGGGGCTGATGAGGACTAAAGTGGGGGTATCTGACTCAGCCCCCCAAGACTACTGCTGACTGAGCAGATACGGGGTTCTGCAGGAGGTGGACCACCACTATTGCTTGGTGGGAATGGGATTGGGAAGGGAAAAGAGCCACCACAGGGTGCTAGTACCTTGGTTGGAAGGGAAGGCACCTTCATGTCACTAGCTTGGCGTAAATCATTGAGTCCTCCCTACTCTGTGTTGGGCCTAGAAGTGTCTAGCTTTCAGGTAGACATAGGCAGTGAGTGACATTTGGGGGCCAAATAGAGTCCTCTGTGTCCCAGTGAGGCAGGAGAGTAGGGAAGAGTAGGCAAGGAAGGTCTTACACAAAAGGCTACAAAGCCAGCAGAAGAGAAAGGAGAGCTGGCAGAAAAGAAGGCTGGAATCAGCCAGTCAAAGCCAGGGAGTACTGGCTGGAGCCCCCTGTATACTTAGGAGACAGTCTAGATATAATAAGCAAAGCTCTGGGCCCTGGGAGGAGATTTCAGATGCTAATGAGACATGGGGTGCCTGGAGTTGTATGTGGAGCTACAAGTACAAAGAACTTGTGCAGGAAGCCTGAACTCTGTAAATGACTCCAAGCCATTGATGTGTCCTTGGAAGGCCCCATCTTTTGTACAGTTGAGTTCCACTCATTCTTTCTTAACCAGTTCTCTTGTCTGATTCCTAGATTGAGGACTTGGGACCCGTCCAAAGGCGTTCACTGAACCCCAGTAACCACAGCATCACCAGTGTGTGTCATTTCAATATAAGTCGTGACTGGCGGGAGTGATTGATGGGACTCAAGAATCACTCCGGGGTGCCTCCTTGCTGTAAGCAAGCGTCCCTCCCCCCTCACTGCCCTCTGGTTCCCTCTGCCTCCTCTCAGAGCCTCCTTAGGTGAGAGGACTGCTGTCTCTCTGATGATTTACTCAGAGGATAACATCTGAGTGTCAAATGTCAGAATGCAAGGCAGTCAGGAGGGAACAGGCTAGCCTGGGTGGCAAAGTTACGCTCCCAAGTTTCTGGGGCCACTGTGAGAACTGGAGAATCTAGTCTCTGGTCACTTTACCCCAGGGGAAGAATTCCCAGAAGAGCACATGCTATGTGCCTAGTGTTATACCCAGTCCATAGGGACCCCAAAAAGGCCACCAGGGAGACCGACTCACTGAAATGCAAACGCAAACGCAAGGTTTACTGTATGCACATTACAAGCCGGCAGGGACCTTGTCAGGAGGTACCCTGCCCTTCTAGAAAGCTTTATTTAAAAAGCAAAACCCAGAAAAGTTACATTAGCAGAGTGTGGGGTGATAGGTTCGATCCTGATTGGCTCATGTCTAGGGACTTTTCAGAAATTTCATTTTCGAACTTCGCCTGTTGCTTGCTTGTCAAGTTCTCCTATTGGCTGAGGAAATTCTGTGGTTATCTGTACTTTCCAGATGGCTACCCTATTACTTTTGCCCCTAGCCATTTCTGAGAACTGGAATGCTTTACGGAAAACGGCTTACACAAGACACAAGATGGAGGCGGAGGACAAAATGGAGAAACTTTGGTTCTTCGCGTAGATATAAAACCTCTGCGTCTGC
Source organism: Neodon shergylaensis (assembly GCA_025134845.1). Lineage (NCBI taxonomy): Eukaryota > Metazoa > Chordata > Mammalia > Rodentia > Cricetidae > Neodon > Neodon shergylaensis. The sequence continues at coordinate 4,040,738 of JABTXL010001975.1, read as the reverse complement.
CTGTGTTAAAATCCAGGCAAAGGTAGCCTCAGGGAGCAGGCCTGCCTTTGGAGTAGGCGCATACAGTGTGAAGTCCCTAACTTCAGCACAGTGAACCCTCATTGGGTCATTGGGAAATGAAGCAACATTCTTTGCTCCAGACAGCTTCAGTTCCTGCTGTAACTCCAGTGGAATTAAAAGTTGGTGTGGGTCGGTGAGTCTGCTCTTGTAATTATAGTCTGGTTGCTTTTCATTATACATAATGTGATTTTAATGGAATTAATGTTCTGTATCAACAGATACATTGTTTTTATTGTTGTGCAAAGAAAGAGGCTTCTAAAATGAGAGAATTAAAATGCTCCGCAGTTTACATAACACTCTTTTCTGAGCAGGGTAATGGGTCCACTTTGAGCTTCCCATCTGACACTGGACTTACAGGGTGGTCATGGCCACCCAGCTGTCACCTTACCAGGCCATTCAGGTCTTCCCACCCTGCCACATACCTATTTGGTCAGCCTATCACCCCTTGCCACCACATACTGGTGATCTAGTTCCCTGCCTCTTTATGTGGAACCCAGCCCTGTCTGAGTGCTTTTGCTATATGGCTCTGACTGCCACCTTCTCCTACATTTACAGGAAGGCTTGGATGTAGTGTGTTTTTGTTTTTCGCCTCCCCGCTCCCCACTGACATGAGTTTTCATCCACCTTGGAAGATAGAACCAACTACCATTGACTGTGGTTTTAATAATGTCTTTTTTTATTGTATGTAAACCAGAACTACAAAAGAGAAAAGAAGAAGCCAAGCACACTGTCCAGAGGTAGCGAGGACGGGTTTGAGACACAGCCCTGGCTTCTCTACCTGTTTGCGTGTTGGTGTCCGTATAGACAGACTCACTTAGCAGGAAAGCGAGCCACCTTCCCAACCTCTTATCTTTGGCTTTTCTTTGCCTTTCACCAAGTGTGAGCATGTCTTAGGGGCATTAACTATATTTCCAAACCATGATTTTGTGGTAGCAATGGGGAGGGATGCAGCAAAGAGCAGCATTCCCCTCTTGCTACGCACCTAAGTTATTTCTAGTTCTCACATTTAATCCTTTGGCTAATGCCAGCAATTATTGTATGTATGTGTGTGGTCAATGTGACTGTGTGTTTGTGTGTGGTATGTGAGTATTTATATGAGTGCTGGGGATCTGAACTCAAGTCCTGATCTTTGTATGGCAAACACTCTACCAGCTAAGCCATTGCCCCAGCCCTAGGACCAGCGACTTTTAGAAGTAGCATTATGGGAGCCAGGCAGTGGTGGCGCCCGCCTTTAATCCCAGCACTCGGGAGGCAGAGGCAGGCGGATCTCTGTGAGTTCGAGGCCAGCATGGTCTACAAGAGCTAGTTCCAGGACAGGCTCCAAAGCTGCAGAGAAGCCCTGTCTCGAAAAAAAAAAACAAAACCAAACAACTGGAGTTACAGCAGGAACTGAAGCTGTCAGTTCAGAAAGGAGCAGGCCTCCTGTGGGCATCCACAAAGCATGGTACAGCAAGTTGAGGCAGGACCAAGCTCCTTCCCCTGTATTAAGGCTGGGCAAGGCAACCAGTATGGTTCCCAAAAGCCAGCTCCTGATCCCACTGCTAGGGGCCCCACAAGGAGACCAAGCTATGCAACTGTAGCACAGGGGCAGAGGGACTAGGTCGGTCCCATTAAAGCTCCGTAGGTGTCAGTGCAGAGCTCCTGAGCTCCCAGGAGCTCAGGTCAGCTGTTTGTGACTTCCCCCTTGGCTCATATAATCTCCTCCCTCTCTCTCTTCATCAGGACTCCTGGAGCTCAGCCCAGTGTTTGGCTGTGAATCTCTGCATCTGCTTTTATCAGTTACTGGGTGGATGCTCTCTGGTGACATTAGGAAGTCACCGATCTGAGCATTGGAGATGGCCAGTTCCATCACCCTCTCAACTAGGAGTCTTAGCTGGGAGTTTCCCTGGCACCAGGTCTCTCCCTAACCCCCAAATGCCCCTCCATCCAGAAGTCTCTTTCATTACTCTCATGGGGCTGACTCTCAAGACTGGTTTTTTTTTTCTCTCTCTCCAGGGAGACTCCCTTGGAGAAAACTCATTTTTCATTTGCAAGCAGTTATCAACTGGAGATATTTTTGGGTTAGGAATGGGGACGTGTGTCTATTCTTCCAGCTCTAAGATTACATCTGATGCAGACCCACGCAGGTTCTGTATATGCTGCCACAGTCTCTGTGAGTTCATATGTGTGCCAACCTTGTCATGTCTAGAAGGCCTTGTTTCTTTGATGTCCTCCAGCCTCTCTTACATTCTTCCCACCTCCTCTTCTACAGAGTTCCCCTGAGCCCCGAGGGAAGGGATTTGATGGAGACATCCCTTTTAGCATTCAGTGTTCCAGGCTCTCTTCACTCTCTGCGTATTGTCTGGTGATGGGTCTCCGTATTTGTTCCCATCTGTTTCAGGAGAAACCTTCTCTAAGTATGGCTGAGCAAGGCATGGATCTGTGAGTCTGACAATATCATTAGGAGTCAGAACAGTCATATTTGATAATCCCCTAGGACCTTAGCCTATCTAGTCTCAGGTTCTTGGCCACCCAAACAACAATGGGTATGGTTTCCATCTCATGGAGTGAGCCTTAACTCAAATCAGATATTGGTTGGATGGTCACACAAGCTTTGTGTTACTGTTGCACTGACATATCTTGCAGACAGGTCACTCTTACAGCTTGAAGGGTTTATAGCAGAGTTGGTGTTTACCTTTCTCCTATGGCAGAGTACAGAGTACTCTCCAGTACCATGAGCACTAGTCAGCAGACCTAAAGGCTGTAGTAAGCACCGGCTTGACTTCTCTATGTTCAATACGTTGTGGAGGTCCACCTGTCTGCCTTTTGCCAAAACTTCACCAAAATATTGCTTGTTTGATGGGTACACATGTTTATATCATTGTTCTAACGTTTTAAACTTTGAGGCATTTGAAGTAGTCTGGCTGTTAGAGGTTTATTCTCTGCTCAAAATGCACAGCCTCTTTTTAGAGTTCGGCTAATTTTTCTACTGAGTTATTTTGTTTTCTTGTTAATGTATACAGACCTCTTGTGAATTAAGAAAAATAATCAATCTTTTCTACTATATCCATTATTTATTTCTCATATTAAAGTTGTTTGGGGATTTATATTCTTTTAAAATTACAAATTTGCTTTTTGCCTCTTGTCATAAATAATGTTACAGTTAACGACTCCTCCAAACTCAGTGTTTTGTTCTTCTCCGGGTCTGCAGGTCGGTGAGGACAACTCCACTGTGTACTAGGCTTCTGCTGGAGTTTGTACCACAGTGCTATTCTAGGACTCGGGCTTAGGGGCTGTGGACACCTGCATGAGGAGGCCAGAGTGCACGGCCTTGAGCGTGGCAGTGTGGTCCTGCTTCCACCTGGTACAACCATGCAAGTCAGGAATGGGAACAGGCACATCAGAGCACAGACTTGCACCTTCCACAGAGACAGGTGGCAGCATTTAGTCACCCCCACTAGTGTTGACACGCCACAAACTTGAAAAGTTTGAACATATTAGTGTTCTCTGTTGTGACCCCTGGGGCTGTGTTAAGTGTATGACTGACTTCAAGACGGTTTTTAATTTTTTCCCATTTTTGTCTAGAACATTTAGGCTTTCTTCTCTGGTTCCTCTGGAGTTTGCTCTCATATGAAGATTAGAATAGAAATTATGTTTTGTTTCCTTTCCAAGAGACTTAGCCGATTTACATTGTATTACGTGGATAATTTTTATCTCTTTTAAAAATTTTAATTAGAATCACGCAAAATATGTACATTACTGAATCCCTTCTATCTTAAAAAGGAATGTGTTGCTTCATCTAATAATAAAACTTTTGCCCCTCAGTTTAAGGCAGTGGTTCCCAGCCTTCCTAATGCTGTGACCCTTTAGTACAGTTCCTCATGTTGTGGTGACCCCCAACCAAAAGATTATTTTCATTGTTACTTTGTAACTGTAATTTTGCTACTTTTATAAATTGTAATGTAAATATCTGTGTTTCCTAATGATCTTAGGTGAACCCTGTGAAAGGGTTGTTCAGTGCCCTCCCAGGGGTTGCAGCCCACAGGTTGAGAACCGCTGAAAAGCTTTCTTGGCATTTTTCTTGCTCCACTCCTGTCTGGTCTGTTTGTTCTAGGCCATCTTGCCTCTTTGCTTGCAAGCCTTATAAGTGGAGTTTTAAATTTTATTCTTTCCCTCCTTTACTTGCACACGTATAGGAAAGTGTATCTGGGGTTTAAGCACTCAGGGCCTCACACAGCTTTCGATAACGAACAGGAACAGTAAGTTAGTGACTAGGTTGTCATGTTTCCTTCCATGCGTGGACACAGCAATCACACATACCTCTGAGGACAGTCACGGCAGAGTTAAAATGTAAACACACGGCAGGTGTCCAGCATGTAGCCAGAGCTCAACAAATGTAACTACGGACATAGTATTTCAATATACTAATTTTTAGAGCAGGTAGTAAATACGCTGGACCAATCCTTCCTTTCTGCCTCCTTCCTCCTTCTCTTCCCCTTTTCACAGTTCTCATAGATTTTTTTTTTCAGCAAACCACATCTTATCTCACCGCTCCCTTCCAATTCTCACAGGATTCTTTTTCACACACAGTTTATCAGCTCCCTGCTTCGCATTTTTTGTTGCCGTGTGTCTGAATTCCACAAGCCCAGTGGCTCAGAACACCACAAAGAACATTTCTGAGTTTCCATGGGTCAAGAGTCTGGGAACTTTGTGTCACATCTTCTGTGTGGGTCTGAAGGCTCTCCAAATGCTTGGGAAGGTCATTCTAGCAAGTTCAAACATAAGCTAGCACAAGAATAGAAAATAGGGCTTCAATTTTAAATAGAAGAATGTAATGCTTTGGTAAAAATGTTTGAAATTTGAATTCAACAGTACTTTTAAAAGAATAGAGCCTGGTGAGGAGGTTCATATCTGGATGAAAAGATACTCCAAGGAGGAGGAAGTACATGAATTAATCATTAGTGTTCGTGAACAAATACGATTATTCGGGAGATGCGCAAAAGACAGTTGATAAAAACTTAATGATAATGATGTATACTTTGTACTCTTGAAATTCTTCTGAACACACTGGTGTAACATGCAGAACTGTGATGGGCTGGAATACCCTGCCCCATGTGGATGTGTTTATTCAATCCTCCTCCCTGCATGTGGGCAGGACTGTGGCTGAGATGGAATCTTTAAGTGGGTGACACTGACAAATGGGAAGGATTTTTATCATGTCCAGTCACAAGTTCTTATCCATAGGGGTACACTGTGGGAAGTGTGCTGGTGGCCTACTGTTGACGGGAAATCATGGAGTGTGCTTACACAGACCCGCGTGGAGCATCATAGAGTATGCTCACACAGACTTGTGTGGAGCATCATAGAGTGTGTTACACAGACCTGAGTGGAGCATCTTTGAGTGTGCTCACACAGACCCGTGTGGAGCATCATAGAGTGTGCTCACACAGACCCGTGTGGAGCATCTTAGAGTGTGCTCACACAGACCCGCATGGAGCATCATAGAGTGTGCTCACACAGACCCGTGTGGAGCAAGCCAGCCACTCTATGTGACTCCTTTTTGTTTCTTTGATTTTCCTTTAATTGTGTGTGTGTATGTGTGTGTGTGTGTGTGTGTATGTATGAGAGAGAGAGGGAGAAGGAGAGAGAGAGAGAGAGAGAGAGAGAGAGAGAGAGAGAGAGAGAGAGAGAGAATCACTGAGTATCCTGGACTGGCTCCCAATTCCCAGTCTTTCTCTCTCAACCTTCCCAGTGCTGAGATTACAGGCATGTGCCCACATGATCTCTTGTGTGCCTATGTGACCTCTTGATCTAGAACAGCCAAACAGAGCAGCTAGAACAAAGCTGCTGCTACCATCACTGTGACAAAATATACAGCTTTATTTTTTTTTTAAATTAATGGGTGTGCATTCTAAAGTAATGATTAAACCATACAGAACATTACACTCTATCCAACATCACTCTCAAATCCGGGGTACCCATTATCATATATGTGATCAGCCATTGGCAGAAATGTGTTTTAGGTCCTGGATCAATTTGATGAGGAGGAATGGAGGGTTGCCCTAGGTGGGTCTAGCCTGCTAAGGACCTTAGATCATATTTCATGTCGAAGCTGTGAGGTATGACAAGAATTCTCTGGGTTTAACTGCTGACCATGAGTAAACATGCAGCCAGGCTGACATGTGTCTAAGAAGGAGGACCATGTCATGTTACCCTCGAAATAAATACCACCAACCAACCTTGGGAAGTGGCTCTCTTCCACCGTATTTTATTAATACGTTTATTAATGCATGTCTTCCTTCTGGATGATCTTTTCTTTCCTTACACGACTCTGATATTCTCAAATAGCAGTGTTGTTTGCTGTACAGAAGCTTTTCAGTTTCCCGAGGTCCTGTGACTGTATGTATTTATATTTTCTGTTGGTCTTAGTGCCCATGCTTTGGCATCTAGTTGAGAAAGCCCTTTCCTGCACTGATAAGTTCAAGCCTCTTCCCCACTTTCTCTTCTGTCAGATCCAGAGTAGCAGGTCTCTTGTGTTGGAGTTGCGTTTTATGCAGTGATATATATGGATCTGTTTTCATTCTTAAATATTTATTTATTTATTATGTATATAATATTCTGTCTGTGTGTATGCCTGCAGGCCAGAAGAGGGCACCAGACCCCATTACAAATGGTTGTGAGCCACCATGTGGTTGCTGGGAATTGAACTCAGGACCTTTGGAAAAGCAGGCAATGCTCTTAACTGCTGAGCCATCTCTCCAGCCCGCCCCCCCTGTTTTCATTCTTGTACATGCTGCTATCCTGTTTGACTATCAGCATTTGCTGAAGATGCTGGTTCCCCCCCCCCCCCAGTGTGTAATTTTTGCTTCTTTGTCAAAAACCAGGTGTCCATAGATGTATGGACTAATGTCTGTGTTTTCAGATCAATGCCATTGATCTATATGTCTTCTTTTTCTGCCAATGCCATGCTTGTTTTCTTACAGTTTCTCTGTAGTATAACCTAAAAATCAGGAAGAGTGATGCCTCCAGCAGTTCCTTTATTATTCAGATTTCAGGATTTTTTTCCAGTTATCCTGTTTTTTTTCTTTTGCTTTCTTCCTTTTCTTGTGTGTGTCTTCTCATACTGACCACTTCCTCAGACTGCACTGAGCTCCTGCCTCCTCTGGCCATATATTCCTCTCTCCATCCAGCCATATCATAACTCCTGTCTCCACCTCCTTAGTGCTGGGATTGAAGGTGTGAGCTCTGTTTCTCTTCTAGACAGATTCAATCTTGTGTAGCCTAGGGCTGCCTTGAACGAACAGAGATTTCATCTGTCTCTGGAGTCCTGGGTTAAAGGTGTGTTCCACCACTCCCCCGGTCTCTAGTGGCTTAGCTCTGCACTCTGGTCTTCAGGCAAGCTTTATTTGTTGAAACACAAACAAAATATCACTACAGAGAGTTGCTGGGTGAGAAAATGTCGGTTTTCTTCAATGGAATGGTGCCCGGTGTATCAACCACATTCCATGGCAGTCCCTGTGGCCAGGAGTAGTTGACCAACACAAACTGGACTTTATTTATTTATTTTTTTAAGAGAGAACAAAAATAAAAAGTTAGGTGGATGGGAAGATAGGTGGGGGATCTTTAAGGAGTTGGGATAAGAGGATATATATATATATATATATATATATATATATATATATATAATACATTGTACAGAACCCTCAAAGAATACATTTCAAAAAATTCAAATATAATTTAAAGTAAGTAATAGAGATGGCTGTCATGGACAGGATGATGAGGGAGGAGGGGCAGAGGAAAAGGAGTTTTCAGAGAAGAGCCTCAGAAAAAGGAGAATACCTGACCTTTATATCCTTTCAAGGGATGACAGGAAAGTCTATGCCGTGTAATGTAGTCTGGGACAGCCTACATGACAAGAGCATGGGGGAGCTGGGTAGAGGGTGGGACCATAGAGGCTGTAAAACCACAGCACAGATAGCTTTTGATCTCAGTTTCAAAGAGCTTGGGAAGGGAACACAGCCTGAGTTCTGTTTCTGTGAGATCTGGTTCCTCAGGGTGACTGGAGCCACGATAGCACATTGAGGGGCTCCGGAGCATTATGAGCTTGGTATACTGGTGCAGCCCCACCCCCATCCCCTGCAGAAATGGTTGGGGAGAAGGCTGGGACCACAGACTGGAAGTAGCTGGTAGCGAAGAGAGGCTGGTGAAGAGTGAGTTCAGGAGAAGACACAGTCACGGGCAGGGCTGGCAGCCTTGGTGCGCGGCTGAGAGCCAATCAGAGAAAGGCGCACAAAAGAGCGTGAAGCCGATGCGGGAGATCTAACCCTCTGTGTGAAGCTGACCAAGAATGGCTTGAGACAGAGCTGCAGTCTGAAGCGCTGTGTCTGCTACCGCTCACTAGGCATCATTCATCCCCGGCAGCTCACTTGCTCTGTTTCTGCAACAGCTTCCTTCCCCAGGCATGGAGCAAACGCCGCTTCTTGGCGGCAAGCTGACTCCGCGGTAGCTGTGGGCACACCTGCCATGTGTTTGGGGAAAGTAATCGAATTGGCTCTCATCTTCCTTCTACAAGGACGCATTCCGCTGCTTAAAATGTTGCCTCATCATTTGCCTCTGAATCGGATCTGATGATCTGAACAAAATTCTTGATTGTCAGCATCAAGGGAACATTCTAGCATTAGGAAGACAAGATCAACAGCGCGTGTGTACTCCAGGCCTGTCTGGCCGGCAGTGGTACCATCCGTGGAAACTACTTTGGGCTCTAATAGGGCCGTTCCTGCCTGACAGTCTGTTTCTCTCTTCATCGGCTGCAGCAGGAACTTCTGTTTCAATTCTAATTTTATCTCTGGCGACTTCTAGGTCGGGCAGGGAAGCGAAAAGAGCAAGTTGGTATCCTGTCCCTCGACAGGCTTGAAAGGGGAAGCCTCGCCTCTCCGAGTGGCATCCTGCCTCGCCCATTTTTGCCTTTTCTTTCTACAGCTGTTTAATTATATGTTACCCTCTGTGACCTTCTGCAGTTTTCCCCATATTCTTGGCAAATTGTGGACTTTGAGTAACAAAATGTGCCAATTAAATGGGTCAGCAGTCTCATGGTGTGGTAGTTTCACAGCTAGCTTGGTTCACAACCCGTTTTCTCGTAGGTCTAGAGACCTACTGAGCCCTCAGAATGTGCCACAGCTCCTTACTGGATGCTGGAGTTGGATAAAACTAGCTCAAACCGAGACCAATAGTCAAGGAACAGAGGATCCAAAAGTCTTTTCTGTTGTGCTCTGAAGGACGGGTCTCTCTACCCTGGGTCACAAATGGATTTGGGCAGGTGTCCCAAAAGAGACCCCTCACCCAAGCTTGAAAATCCTTCTCTGAACTGTTCTGGCATGGCTATGCTGTCCTGGGAACTGACCCCAGTGTATCCGGAGACAGTAAGCCTGCCGCTTCTGTGGAAGCATGGAGAGAGAGCAGGTAGATGTTTAGAATCCAGCAGCCCACTCCAACTAGAGTAGCAGGTGATGCGTTGAAGTCTCAGCCTCTTGCTACTGGGAAGGGGTAGCTGTGAGAGGTCGTGTGGGAAGCCCTCAGGTGGTTGGGCACCAGCTCTTGAAGGGTTTTGTGGGGCCTCCTTCCCTTCCATCCTTTGCTTTCCAGCCCTGAGGCCTTTCTTCTTTATACACCTTAACCCTTAACCAGGCTGTGCTGTCCTCACCGCAGGCCTGGGCAGCAGAGCTAGCCAGTGGTGCACTAAGACCTCCAGAACTATGAGCCTATGTAAACCGTGTGTGTGTGTGTGGTATTTGCATGAGTATATATTCACTGGTATATGTTTATATACATGTCTCTGTGTGTGCACGGACATGTGGGGAGGCCAAGGTCAGCATCAAGTATCTGCCTCTTGCTTTCCACCTTTGGAGACCGGGTATCTCACTGAACCTAGAGCTCATCAACTAGCTAGACTGGCTGGCCAGGGATCCATTTGTCTTTGCCGCCTCTTGCCTCTCAATACCGGGGTTACAAAGGATGTACCTCCAAGCTCAGCCTTTACATGGCTACTGGGGATTGAACTCAGGTCCTCCTCGTTGCCCAGCAAGCCTTTAACCCACTGAGCTATTTTCCTACCATCCGTCTCTGCCCTGTGTAAGTTAATTAACTCAGATGTTTTGTTATGCTGATACATATACTACATATTAATCAACTATTGCTACTATACTGTAACAGAACCCCATGGCTTAGATAATGTATTTTTTTCCCCTCACAGTTCTAGAGGTTACAAAGACCAAGGCTGAGGTGCCAACCCTCATGAGGGTTATCTTCCTGGCTTGCAGACATTCCCCTGTTGATGGTCTCAAGAGCTTTATTTGGTACATGTGAAGAGAGAGGTGGAGGAAGACAGAGGGAGAGCCCCCTCCTCCTAAGGGCAGTTTGTCATAATAGGCAGAAGCGAGTGAGGAAGGCTAATGTCTGGGCATAGAGGAAAGCAGAGGACTTTCTAATGGCGGAATGTACAGAGGACTCAGCCCAGCCATGCCACCTCCTGACCCTTGAACTATATAGTGAGCTCAGAAGATGTCTTGCTGGGAATTTCCACTCAACCCGAAGAGGAGAATTTGGAGGTGAAGGAATGGAATTGGAGTTTGAAATTTCAAGCAGGAATTAGTGATAGGAGTTGTAATGAGAGGTTCACTAGAGAAATGGCCCTGGGATCTAATGTTGAAATGACTTGAGACCAAAGTATTTATCTGGTAATGATAGAGCTGGCCTCACAGGCTGGTGGGGATATTTGGGTCTTGGCTAGAAGTCAAGTTCTAGAGACCTGTTGAAGAATTAGACTCAGATGCCCAGAGACATAGAAGCCAAAAGTCTCTCCAGCATTAGAGAGAGAATACCAGGAAAAGGATGCTGGACAGCACATGGAGGTTGTGGTTAATTGTCAGTGCTGACTGAAGGATTTATGTGCGTAGACTAAAGCCTGTTGGGTGTAAGGTCTGGTTCTGCCAGCTGCGATCTGTGACTGAAGTGGTTTGAATGAGAATGACCTCCAGGGGCTCATATGTTTGAATGCTTAACCATCACTTGGTAGACCATTTGGGAAGGAGTAGGAGGTGTGTCGTTGAGAGTGGGCTCTCATGATTTAAAAGCCCACACCAGGTGCCCATTCTCTCTCTCTCTCTCTCTCTCTCTCTCTCTCTCTCTCTCTCTCTCTTTCTCTCTCTCCTCTCCCCCACTGCCTGTGAATCAGGATGGAAAACTCTCAGCTAAATTGCTCCAGCATCATGTCTGTCTGGTTCCCACCATGATGATCATGGACTAACCCTCTAAATCTGTAAGCAAGCCCCCAGTTAAATGCTTTCTTTTGTAAGAGTTGCTTTGGTCCTGTCTATTCACAGCAACAGAACAGTAACTAAGACAGTGACCAAGCAGACTTTGTAGCTGTAGTAGTAGCATGGTCCTCACAGGTCTGGTTGGCCCTTGTGGAGTTCCAGGGATAAAGCATCCAAGACTTCCAGCTGGGTCGTTGGCTGCCTGACCTAATCCCACAGCGGTAGGTGTGTGAGGTCCATCTTTCCAGGATCTCATGTCCAAAGAGCTTATTTATGATAAGACCTCCTGAATAATTAATTGCCTTGATCAGCAATCCAGAGCCTCCTTCCCTGGGTCTTTTTTAGATATTGGGGTGGGCTGGCGAGGGATGAGATTTAGGCATGAGTGGCCAGGCAGGAGTAGCATGGTTTTGGAAAGTTGAGCTTGTTAGAAGAACACCAGGCCTGGAAGGTGATGGCTTGAGATACATTTGGAATGTGTTGAGTGGGAGAATAACAGGTACCAGGAACAGAATTCACAGATGCTGAGATGCCTAGCAGACAGCTCTGGGCTGTGGAGGTTTCTTAGGGTGTATAATAGCTAGTTTCCCATGTGACTGGGAAGAGCAGACAAAAATCTTGGGAACATGGAATCAGGGATTAGGACTCTAAGAGGATGCTGAAGAGAGCAGCGTGGAAAATGGGAAGAACACGAGTGATGGAGAACTGCAGAGCCTGGAGGGGCGGGATATCTTTGGAGGATAGTCCTTTGATGGGCAACATGGGGCAGCACCTTGTAGCACTTGGTGATCTCTCTGTGACCTTGAGAAGCAAAGCTTCTGTTAAGTTGTGGAGGGTGAATACAGATGTTAGATGGGAAGTAGCTTAGTCTCCATAGTCTCTGGTTATTCCTGAACCCAAGGAGACCAAGAATATGTGAATCAAGCCAGTGTCTTCCCTGCCGAGTGCAGACTTTAGGAAAAGGTGGGCCTGGAGCTAGATAAATGTCATGTGTTTGAGCAATTGTTTTCACAGGCACAAACACACAGTGCATCAGTGTGATAAAGATGACATGGGAGAGGAGAAGCAGGGGTGACAACAGGAGCCGGGGCTTTGTCAGGAAAGGGGTGGGCTGCTGTGAGCCGGTGTCTAGAAAGTTCCAGAGCAGTCTAAGGAGTTATTGCTTATTATCAAGATGGGAAACTTTGCTGGGAACACAGACTGGAGGGAAGGTTGTATGGCGGGCAGCCACCTCACTTCAGAGTGGCCTTCACTCCAGGGGTGTCCACAGGTGGCCTTTCTGTGATTTTATAGGACTCAGCCGGATAAGTTAGAGGACCGGGGAACACTAAGCCGCTTCCTGCAGCTTCTGTAAACCCGACACTGACATGCTGTGCGATACTGCACATGAAGCAGTCTGCTCTGTAGCGTGTGGGTTTCTCGAACAGCCAGGTCAGTGTGGCCACAGGCTGTCATCATTTGGAGTGGAGACCCAGCTCGTGAAAACACCACTCTTGTATTGTACGGATTTCACATCTCCTTTTATGTGTGGAACGGGTTGAAGCTAGTCTGAGAGGTTGCCAAATGTCTCACCTCCCTCTGCTCGCCTTCCTTCCAGGTGCTGTTGTCTGGACTCATTGGCGTCGTCTCCTGGAAGAGGCCTCTCTCACTTGTGGTAAGTGGCACCTGGAGCTCCGGGTGGCCTTGGACAGTGCTTTGCCTGCGGAGGAGTGAGTGTGGCGGAGGGAGCGGCAGCCAGCGTTCAGCTGTTGGCAGGAGCTGGTGTGCAGTGCTTGTTATGAGCTGGTGGCGGACTTTTGTACCTAGCGTCTGCTTGCGTGCTGATGGGCTCTCAAGAACTGGCTGTGCATTGGCACGCTATTCTTCCCAGCAAGCCCCTTGAGTGATTCCTACTACTGTCCTACCACATCCTTTATCTCTGGGCTTTGGTGACATCCCTCGAGGATATTCTGAGAACAAAGATATTTTGAAAGTCTGGATTTCAATGCTTTTCCCAGCCACTAAGATCTGTTTATGTGCTTATGAGATATGTGCATGTGTAAATACTCACACAGGAGTATACAATCAGCATAGATTCTACCAGAGTTCAAGACACGTTAGTTTGGGGGAACTTTAGAGGTTGCATGGATAAAACATTCTTTCTTGAGCGGAATCATTACTGGGCAGGGTGAGGAGGCAAAGACCACACCAGGGATGGGAAAGGATGATGGTCTTTCCCTCTGAGAAGTACCCCCAAGCATCTCTGTGTGTATTGATCTGCAGCCTGGTCTTCTCGGTGTATGCATTAATGTATTGATGTGTCCGTGTCAGAGCCTTGATGGGCACTGAACAAGGCAGTGTGATTATGTTCGCCTTTTGTATTAATCAATTATTTAAAAATCTTGTTTTAAGTGATAAGGCTGGGAGATAATGATGCGCACTAAATATTAATGGAAATAGGAAAAAAGGAAATGTGTTTGTGGGAGATACTTCCTTCATAACATGTGACTGGGATATCCTGAAATGGTGTCGGGGGAGAATTCAGTTGAACTTCCTCTTGTGTAGTCCGGTTCCCAGAAGAGATTTCCTTAAATGTTTTAATATAGAACATTTCAAATGTGCAGCAAAGTAGTGAATCCTAGTCCCCTCTCCATCCAGCCTCAAGAACAACAGCAAAACACATCTGGTCTTCCTTTTTCCTTTCGTATGCTCTACGTTCCGGCTCCCAGTCCTTCTTCTCTTTCTTGGATGGATGAACTTATGGCAGCTCCATCATGGGGACCAAGAAGCTGGCTCTGTGTAGGATGGGTTGGCAGTGCACACACTGGCTGGGGACCAGCCATAACTTCTGAGCTGTCCTTAGCAACGGAGAGACAGTCTGTTCCATTCCTCCACATACCCCCATAGGACAGACAGATTAAGACCTTGGATGCCAGTCGCCTAACAAAAGAAAACGATGCTCCTTAGGATGGATGTAGAAACACACATCTTTAGTCACTCACTTCTGTCCTAGCTCCAGGATGGAGATCCTCACAGGGTGGCCAGAATGCAGGTGCCTTAGTTACCTTATGGATGTGGCTCAGATGTATCCTGGGAGAGCTGGAGAGGTTTGTGGAGCTCACACAGGGAGAAAGGGATGGCAGCAGCTGGGTCTGTGGAGGCAGTGTTCCAAGAGCTGGTTCTCGGGGCCTGCTGGGTGATTAGTGTAGGACCAGCTGCTCTCTGGAAAGTGCTCGCATTCACCTTGCCTTGATTGATCTCCTCCCAGGGCCCAGCTGGAGGATGAAGGGCTTCGCTAGGGAAATGCTAGCCACTGTGCCAAACCTTAGATTCTTAGTGGCTCTGTGAAGTGCTGATTTACTCCCATTGGCTCTCCATTGCAGATGCTGCCCTCGACAGATACTTTCTCCACAGAAGGTCTCAGAAAGATTGTAGGTCTTAATATTTGGTGTCCTCCTATTCCCTATGCCTGCGGAGTCTCTGGGATTCATGGGAGGTGGGGTTCGGTCTCCTTGGCCTAACAGTTATGCACAGCGTGTGTATATCTCCCGGCAAGAACTCGTCACCAGGCCATTTCCAGTTCCAACGGAGGCTTGCAGGTGCTGCCTGTCTGGACAGACACTTCCCAGAGGCAGCCACACACTGTGGAGCAGGCAAAGTTTGGGTGGGGAGTTCTTTGTCCCTCCCCTAACAAGGTTCTTTTGTCTGTGCAGAACCCATGAATACAGAGACCCAACTCTACATACCTACATATATATCTATGTATCAGTGAGGAATGACTAGAAAACACAACACACAGGATACACTAGCTAATTCCTGCCTGCTCGTCTATTTGGTTATTTACTTTAAAGAATCTCATAAGATTGTTAACAAGGCCCAAACCCGCAGCCTGGGCCAGCAGCCTAGCACCTCAGGGGAGAATGAGTACCACTTGCTTTTGAACCCCAGTTCCTTCTCTTTAGAGGAAGTCATTCTTCCTTCTTGTGGGGCTTTCAACTGCTTAGACGAAGCCCTACGAGAAGCCCCTACATTAGGCAGATCATTCAGCTCTGTTCCGTGATTATTGACTTAAATGTTCATTTCATCTTAAATACATCCTAGCAACATCAAAACGAGTGTCCCACCAAGTATCTAGCTAGGAGTTATGTGCGTGCCTTGTTGACACATGAAAGCGGCTGTCAATCAGGATTCTTAAGCACCCCAAATGCTCAAGTGAAACACTGTGGGTGATGATGGTGGCCGTTGGCTGAGTGTGATGTGGGCACTTCTCTTCCCAGTACTACAGGCAAGAGTCAGTTTTGTATTTTGGAAGAGAAGCAGCAGCCTCCAGGCCTTGACACAACTAACTCATACTTGAGCCCAAGTCTTTGGCATCAAAATTCTTTCTCCCACCCAACCTACCGTGGACCTCACAGACATCCCCTTCTGCCCGCTGGCTCTCCTCGAACCACATACCCCTTGACTTGTGCATCGCCTCTCATGCGACACCCCAGCCTGGATGCCAGCGAGTCCCTCTTACATCCTCTTCCTAACCACCTTGTCTTTCCATACTCACCCACAGGGTCTCATTTGTACTCTTTACTATTTGTTCACTTGGTCCCCTCTTCTCTAGGCTTTCACCAGACCCCCCTCTCGCAGGAACCAAGCATAGCCTATTTACAGATATCTGTGCCTGTTTGCTTTTTCTTTTCTTTTCCTCTCTCTCTCTCTCTCTCTCTCTCTCTCTCTCTCTCTCTCTCTCTCTCTCTCTCTCTCTTGGGTTTTTGAGACAGGGTTTCTCTGTAGCTTTGGAGCCTGTCCTGGAACTCGCTCTTGTAGACCAGGCTGGCCTCACAGAGATCCGCCTGCCTCTGCCTCCCAAGTACTGGAATTAAAGGCATGCACCTCCACTTCCAGGCTTTTTTATTTGTGGGGGGGTGCTTGCTTTTTCTTAAAGCTACTTGACATGCTTGTGTAGCACAGATAATAAAAACTCAGGGACAGATATCAGGGTTCAACCTGAAAATCAGAAAGACAAAGCAGACGAGCCACTAGAGAGCTCTTACCTCTGCAAGATCCTTAGACCGAAGGAGAGCGAGTTCCTGTCTCATCCGCTTTATGTTCCTCTCTAGTGCTGAGATTAAAGGCGTGCGCCACCACTGCCTGGCCCCTATCTCTGACTAGCGTAACCACTTTGCACTGACCTTCAGGCAAACTTTATTTATTAAAATACAAATGAAATATCATTACATGCTTTCATGTGTGCACACACCAGTTAATATCTGCCTAGGGCATTAAAGGCTGTGTACTTTCTTTTTCTCGAGTCAAGTTTTTTTTTTTTTTTCAGTGTAACAGCCCTGACGTTCCTGGAACTCACTCTGTAGACCTGGCTGGCCTCGAACTCGCTGAGTTCCTCCTGCCTCTATCTCCTTGAGTGCTGGAATTAAAGGTGTATGCCACCACTCCCTGGCAGCTGCATATTTTTAATAAAGAAAAAGCATAATTAGCTCACAATTTTCAAGACAAATTACAAACTATGGCCGTCTCATTGGTTCAGTCTCTGATGGGCCTTGTGACACGTGACACCTTGGTGGGAGAGAACACAAGGGAGCAGCTAGTCTTACCCTTTCATAACTAGCCATTCTTGCAGTAACTCACTTCAGGAGATAGTCATTAATCCCTTCTGAGGAGACAACCTCAGCGGCCTAATGTCCTCCACTAGGCCCTACTATCATCAAGCTGAGGACCAAACTGTAACCCATGAACCCTGTTTACACACTCAAGCCTCAGCCAAGCCATGACACCACGTAAAACACCATCTGTGCTATGTTCAGCTCTACTTCTTTAAGACCCTCTCAAGTTCCCCAAATCCAGAAAATAGAACCAAGTTTTGTAGGTGATGGGTAAAAGTTGTGAGGAGCAGATGAAGAAGAAGGTCGGGTCTTGTCTGGAGTCCTATAGCTGGGTTGCCTTGAGTCTTTTTTAGTAATAATTTACCGATCCTCTCTCTCCCCCTTCAACTCCTCCATATCTCCCATATTCCATCTCAAATTATTGACCTTTGACCTTTTCTTTAATTGTTATTGTCTTACACAGACACACACACACACACATAACTTGCTGAGCCCAGTGTTGTGTGTGTGTGTGTGTTTAGGGCTGACCACTTGGGATTAGATGACCCCCCAGGGGTTCATCCCTAGGCTTTCCGCAGACCCCAGCCTCCTCTCATGCTGGGGAAGGGTCTGTGATAGAGGAAGGGAAGGGACAGCAGTCACCTGACCAGCACTAGGGAAGAAGACCTTATGAGCATGATACAAAAGGGATACAAAGACGGAAAATGTTTTGCATGTGTGGGGGGGTACACACACCTTCTGTAGTGTTCTCTGAGAACCTTCTCAGACACTGAAAGCTGGTGGCAGCAGTGACAACAAAGATAGTGTTTTTTTTTTCCACCTGGTGTCATTTGTCATATGAAATGCCTGCTATGATTGAGGGACTTGCTGTCTTTGTAGTAAATGAATCCCAAGTTAGTACCCAGACCACACAACTCTAATTAGATGATTTGTCAAAAAGCCTCAAGAGAACCATCTTGTGACATTTGCGATCCTAATGTTGACACTCTCGTGTGCAATCACAGGTAGCATGATTTAAAAAGCTTATGTAAACTAGCAAGGAGTTGAACACTGCCCCCCTACCTTATTTGTAATAATTAATACTTAAGAGACCATTATACAAACAGTTAAATAAAATACAAAGATAAAATACCCTTTGTCTTCCTCCCCAAAAGAAACTATCCACAAGGTTGAAATATTTTTATATATAACAGATTATAGATTATCTTATATATCACAAGGCATCGTGAATCTCTTTTAAAGAGCCCTTGTCTGTAGTGATATAGATACCATAGAGATTTAGGAATGTATTGATTTAGCTTGTCTTTTAGGACAGGAGTCTGGCATTTTGGTTAGCTCCTTTGTGAATTACTTTTTCTTATCTTCATAAAAATGTTTCATTGTTTGTGGGTTTCTTAATACACGGATCCTTTTCTGTTTTAAATGAATAATACTTTATCATGCTGTTGTCTTTTATTTTTAATATCTCATCTTTTGCTTTATTTATTTGTGTGTGTGTATGTATATATGTATGTGTGTATGTGTGTATGTATGTATGTATGTATGTGTGCATGCATGTGTGTACATGCTCGTGTGTCATGCCACAGTGAGGAGGTCAGAGGACACGGACAGAAGTCCTAGGGTCCTGGAGATCAAACTCAGCTCAGCAGGCTTGCCAGCATATGTCTTCATTTCCTGAGCAGTCTCTCCTGCCCTGTTTTTTTTTTAGTTATTATTATTTTTTTAATTCTGTAAAATCTGTTTAGTTTTACACTCATTTATGTGGCAAAGTTTTATATACCCGAGGCTCTCTGTGCCCCATCATGTTGCTAAGGATGAGTAGTCCACTGTCTGAGTAGCAGTTTTTGAGTGTTAGCATTTCTCCTCACGTGGGACGTGTTTCCCCTCCCATCGCTGGGCCTGAACCTGGTTATTGAGATCTGTGCTGTGGAATGCACCTGTCAGTCCCTCCTGAAGCCGGTGACATCCACTTTAATTAACCAACCTTCCTAACAAATCATGTTTTTGTTGTGTGAATCATTCTACTGGCTGCTTCTGTACATTTTTCTCTTCAGTACATTTTAGAATAAATATCTCAAGTTGCCTATTATTGTGGTTTTATTTTCATAATGAATAAATTGATCTTATCAATGAATTTCGGTACAAATGATACCTATAATATTGAGAGACATTTTCTGTTACAGTTTCTGAAGTGCTATAATATATCGACCTCAGATCTGGTTGCCACGCACTGCAGAGACCACACTCGTTCTGATTATTTGTTTATTTGATGCTTCCAGAAACTTTTACTGCCGCTTACAAACAAATCATCTCTTCTTTGTCCTTTCTGGTTCTTTCTTGAATTCCAAGAATACATTACACCTGCTAAATTGACCTTCTAGGGTCGTTAACATTTTCCATCAGTTTCTTGTCTTTTTTTCTTTTTGGATATATTTCCTCTTTTATTTTCTAGCTAGCTATGTGGCTCCTACTATATACATTCTATAGCTAACCCTAGTGTTGAGTTTTTCATTTTGACAGATAGCCATGCAATTTGTTAAGAACTTTCTATTTTTCTAGGGTAGCTTTTTTCATACCATCGTTCATGTTTTTTGACACATCCACCCCACAGCCCACAGATCATTTTGCATCCTTTCTTTCCCAGGTCTTTTTTTTTTTCAGCAGTCCTGGTTTGTCTCGTTTCTACTTACTGAAGAATCGCTAGCTTTGTGAATATAAAGTCTCTTGTAGCCATCACATAGTTGGGCTGTGTTTTAAATATATATATATATATATATATGTGTGTGTGTGTGTGTGTGTGTGTGTGTGTGTTCCTAATGTCTGCCCACAATTGAAGATATTTTCCACTTAACATAAATTCTGTTAAGGAAGCATCATGACTCAAACTCTCTTTGTTTCCTAAGTGCCTCATATGCTAAAGTGCTTGTCTCTTCCTGTATTACTTCCCTCCTTTATGTTTTCTAGCATACTGCTTGACATTTTTGGTTGTGAGCCTAGTCTTTAATGGCTGGGCCATCTCTCTAGCCCTGGCATATTACTTTAATTCTCTTATTTTAAGGATGTATTTTTGTGTTATTTTCTTAGTTATTGTCCTTGATAACAAGATGAACATTGTAATATACAGTAGGCTGTTTCAGATGAATACTAACTTAATGTCAATACAATACATAACCTGGCCTTCTGTAACTCTGTTTTTCCTTTTTTTATGCTGTCTTAATACAAATTAAAGATTGGTGTGTTGTGTGCCCCTCACTCCAACCTTGCAATTATTGTTTTGTTCAATCATCTTTTAAATCAGACAGGAGAAGTGTTGTTTCTCTGTAATGTTATTTCTTTTTCTCATTTCTTCTAGGACCTGTCTCATAACAAATTATCTTAGTTTTTATTTTGGAATGGCTCAAATTTTCATTTTAAAAGGATGACTTTGCTATATATAGAATTCTTGACTCATAGCTTTTCTTTTTATTCTGTTTTATGGCCTTCAATATGCCCCATGCTGCCCTTTGTCATCTGTGGTTTATAAGCGACTCACTATTGATCTTTTGGGGATCCTTTGTGTGAGTGACAGTCACTTGTTCTTGTTCTGTGATCTCTCTTTGACTTCAGCTTTGACAGTTGACCTAAGATGTGTCCAGGTATCAGTCCTTTCAAGTTTGACCTACTTGAAATTCCCTGGACTTGGAAGTTTAGATTCTTGTCTTTTTTATCAGATTGGAGAAGTTTGGGGCAATAACTTCTTCAAACATTCTTTCTAACCTTTGTTTTTCCTTCTCCCCTTCCCGCTCTACACCTCATTGTGTTTTAACATCCTTGGTAGCGTTCCATGCATTGCTTAAGGTGATGGTTCTCAACCTTCCTAAGGCTGCAACACTTTAGTACAGCTCCTCATGTTGGGGTGACCCCCAACCATAAAATTATTTTCACTGCTTCTTTGTAACTGTAATTTGCTACTGCTGTGAATTGTAATGTATATCTGTGTTTTCCCATGGTCTTAGGCAATGCCTGTAAAAGGGTTATTCAACCCCCAACGGTGTTGCAGACAGCAAGTTGAGTACCTCTGGCTTAAGGTCTGTTGTGTTTCTTGGTTCTTTGCTCCCCTTCTGTTCAGACTAAATAATGTCAATTAGCCAATCTTTCAGGTCCCTGCTAATTCCTTCTACCTACCCAGTCTTGCTGTTTTGCTTCTCTGAAGAAGTTTTTTGTTTGAATTTCTGTTCTCTGCAGCTGCATAATGTATAGTTGATACTGTATTATGACCCCTGCCCCTCTTTTGGTATTTTCTACTTGGTGAAATATCATCATTGATTATCCTGTGTTTTTTTTTTCCTCAAACAAGATTTTCTTTAGCTCTTTCCAGCATATTTAAAAGAGCTAAGCCGAAGTCTTTAAGTCTACCATCTGCCTTCCTCGGGGACGGTTTATATGTATCGTTTTTTTCCCACTCTAACGTGTGCCTTGTTCACTATATCTTTACACGTCATATAATTTCCTGTTGCAGATTCTGACATTTTCATAACTTGCCACTTATGGCAATTAAATTTACCCCTTTCCATATTTTATTCTTGATACTGTTTATTGTAGATTTTTGTTGCTTGTTTAGTGATTTTGTAACTAATTCCATAAAATAGTGTTCTTGTTGGCCATGCTGCTGCATTGTCCACCCAGTGAATCTGGTAGTTGACTGGATCGTGGTTAGTCAAAGATTCCTTTCAATGCTTGCAGTCAGTGCCTAGTCGTGTATGTCTGCTGGGACACACCTAGGACATAGTGCCAGGTAGCTGACAATCTGCTTTAGTGTTCACTTCCTGCTTACATTGACTTACATTGTAGACGTAGAGGCTACAGTCCAGAGATGTCTCAAGTCCATCCTGGGCATAAACACAACTCTACATATCTAGGTGGCATACTGTGTTCTCAGAAATATGCTGGGGCTTTCAAAAGCTATGGATATATTGCTCCCCAGCTTTTACTAAAAGGCTTTTTGGATGTCTCTTATAATTTTCCCTGGATATTATCCACTACTTAAGCAACGACAGCATGAAAAATACTTACCTATAACTATATGTGACAGTTCTCTCCCAGGGGTTAGGCTTTTCATACTTTGTGGGTATGAAGGTAAAGTACAGATTATCATTGAGTATGACCTCCAAATAATCACTAGAATGGCCATGTGACAGTTGTTTGGGTGGCTTCTAGGCCTGCCCCAGGTATGTGAACTGATGGTTTTCTAGGCTAAGGTGGAGTCAGGGTATGGAGTAGGGCAAAGCCGAAGGACCATAAAGTTCAGTTTCCAGGCTAAGATCCTGATATTTACTTTGAAAAAAAGAATCCCAACGTTGCCCAAAAGATTCTGGATTACATCCAGAGTTCCCAGCAAGTCGATCCTGGCAGCGTCTCTGGGAATTTGCATCTTTTTATGCAGCAGTGAAATTTCAGGTCTTCACTTGGCCTTTTCTCCTGATGTCACCTGGAGAATTCCTTTTAGAGCTGTCAGCTGGCAAGCTGAGAAGTGAGATCCGTCACGGTCACCAGCTGAAGGTACATCTGCAAAGATCATTTTCCTGACTCCATAGAGCTCTGGTCTCCTAGTATCTCCTAGTAAGATGCATCTGTAGTTCAAGGTGTCATTGGGAAGATGTCATTGGGAAGATGTTGAACACAATTCTTTATCCCCTTGGAGCGTTTTAATGTAGCATGTGTAGCTCTTTTTGTTACAATGTTTTATGTTTTTATGTTATGTTTATGATGTTGTTTGTGATGTTATGTTAATGTTTTTATGTTTATGGTTCTTTGAGACTCTCCTATCATATTCACCTTCCTTCCCCCAAATCTTCCCAAATTCCCCTTCCATCCCTTCCCACACAACTTTGCATCTGTAATCCCCCTCCCCCATCAAGGCCTGTTTGTATTGCTGGAATATTTTTGAGTGTGGCCTTGGGGTGTCGTTAGTTGACTATCTCCCTCCCAGCAGCCAAGAACTGCCCATAACTTCCTGGTTAACTTCATGCCCAACTTTCCTCTTCATGCTGGGGTTTGTCTGGCTTGAGCCTTACCCGGCTCTTGTGCCTGCTGTCATGTCTGCTGTGAGCAGCCACCCTGCTGCTTCCAGAAGACATCTACGGCCTTGTAGTCTGCCACCATCTCTGGCTCTTATACTCTTTGTGCCTCCTCTCCCGCAGTGGTTCTGGAGCCTTTGAAGGAGAAAGTGTGGAATATATATTTCACTTAAGGCTAGACATTGCACAGTTTCTTACTCTCTCTACCTCGGTCAGTTGTGGGTCTCTGTGCTGACCATCATCTGTTGCAACCAGAAGCTTCTCTGGCAAGGGTTGAGAAAAGCCGTACTCTGTGAACACAATCCAGGACAGTAGGAGCTGTTTTAATACTATGTCAACTTAGTAGAACAATGGTAGGGTCTCTCCTAGAACCGGCGCCCTGTCCAGCCATGGGTTCTTGGCCCGGTTCTGGTAACAGGTATGGGTTTCATCTTGTGACGGAGGCCTTAAATCCAATCATAAAGTGCTTCGTTACTTCCATGACATCCCAGCCTGTAATGCACCAGTTGGCACATCTTTCCAGGTCCATAATTATTTTAGTACATATGGGGTTCATACCCAAGGAAGACTGTTGATTACTTTTTTCCACTGGTAGCATGCATAGCCCCTTTAGAACCAGGAAGGCTAGCCAGTAAGGGCAAAGCTCCCAGGTCAGCACTGGCTTGATCTCTAATAGCGCACTTCCGGGGCTGAAGAGGCACTGGAGCTGGTGGATGCAGTACGGGTGAATCTCAAAAGAAGTAGGCTAAACGAGCCGGAACTGTTGCGATAGCACGTGATTGCAATCCTAGACCTTGGGAGAGTGCAGCATCAAGATCAGCCTGAGCCTGGGTCCCTTTCAAAGCAACACAGGAAGGAGAAAAAAGAAGGGGAAGGGAGGCCAAGAATGAAAGACCATGTGATCAGGATTCTCTGGATGCTGACGACAGAGAGTGGGTTGCTACTCGTCTAGGGCTTGAGTGGTGGGTAGGGTCTTGCAGCGCACGGGCTCAAGGGAATGTCTGGGTTCCATGGAACATTCTGTGCTTTCATTCTGATGGTGTTTGTATGGCTGTCTGTGTTCATTAACATTCATTGACCTGTTCAATTAAAATGACTAAATGTTCTTTTCTGCTAATTAGATCTTAATAAATAGATTAAGAACATCAAGTTTAAATAACACATTCTATTTGATTGCATTAGTCATTATTATCCAAATAAACCCAGGAGGCACAGAAGTCATCTAAGAATGCCTCAGATGGCTCTTAAGATGTCACGGGCCCAAGAAGCATCAATGACAGTCAGTCAAAATATTAGAACTGATGCTAGACTTCACTGCAGACCTTTGGCTTAGGGCTGCTGGCAGGTGCTAGGATTCTGGCTCCTGAGACTTAAGTAGAAATAGCTAACAAAGGTGACAGTAGTCAGGAAGGTGTGGAAGATCACAGAGTTAAGTGTTTATGTTGTGAACATGTTTGAAACACCACTTAGAGTCTATTTTCTCTCCGGTCTTCTGTGGGAGAAAGACACATAGTAGCTTTCAGTGTTTGAAAACCACAGCCTCAGGTGGTAGGTTAAAAATTCAGTCTTTCTTCAGTAGAATGGATACATTCGCAGGTGCATCCAGACAGGGGGCATTCGGTGCTAAGAAGAGATGACCTGTCAAGCCAGGAGGAGACAAGGAAGAAGCTTAAATGCTTATCACCAAATGAAAGCAGCCATCCAGGAAAGGCTGTATGCCTTTGATAAAGCTCAGTCGTTGGAGACAGAGACAGTCCAAAGCTCAGAAGTTGCAAGGGCGTGGAGAAGGTCTAACAGTCAGGAGTAGTAGGGAAGGGATGTCTAGGCACAGCAAGCGAAATGCTTTTGTTGATCCTGTAAGTGCGAATGCTCACCTTATGCATTTGTCTGAACCATAGAATGCTTAACAC
Organism: Neodon shergylaensis; assembly: GCA_025134845.1. Taxonomy (NCBI): domain Eukaryota; kingdom Metazoa; phylum Chordata; class Mammalia; order Rodentia; family Cricetidae; genus Neodon; species Neodon shergylaensis. The sequence continues at coordinate 4,015,830 of JABTXL010001975.1, read as the reverse complement.
CAAGAGTGGGCCCCATCAGAAGCCATAGACTTGGGACTTAGTGATGAACCAGTGAGCTCACTAGTTAAAACTTCTGTACCTTCCTGGTGGAGGATGTGGTAGCAGCGGAGGCTGTGCATATGTGGAGAGAAGAAATATACAGGAAATTTCAGGTCTCCCTACTCAGTTTTGCTGTGGGCCTTAATTATAAAACTAAAATTTACTAAAATTCTTTAAATTACAAACATTGCAAAGGCATAACCCTCAAATTAGAATGCATCCAGTTTATTTGAAATGACTAATAATAAGAAAAATGCACGATCAAACTGTAGCCCCTACACCAGCTGTTTCTGCCTTCCAGATGTGCTGGGAAAGCCTCTGGAGACGAGAGTTGAAGGGACAGAAAGCATAGCCACACGATCTCGTCGCTTCAGTGTGACTTCTGTGACTAATATGGGTATAACGCAGGGGGTGGGCTGAGACTTGCCCATGTACTGCCTCCTCTTAGATCTCACAATAACCAGTGAGTCAACTGTTGTCCCATCCAAGGAGAAACTGAGGCGTAGGACACATAGCTTAAAAAGTCCTCTTTCATTAGCTCTCTATGGTGTGACTCAGACTTGTAACTTGGACTCTGAGACTTGAAAAATACTTGTAGGGCCAATGAGTCCCCATTTTTGCTTTTATTTAGAGCTATCACATAGAAAGCGGGTTTTTATTTTCTTTCTTTCTTTCTTTCCTTTTTTTTTAAAGACAGTTTCTCTGTGTAACAGTCCTAGCTGCCCTGGAACTCACTCTGTAGACCAAGATGGCCTCAGACTCACAAAGATCGGCCTGCCTCTGCCTACCAAGGGCTAGGATTAAAGGTATGTGCCACCTCCCAGTTTCTTTTCTTTTTTTTAAATGTTTCTAATTAAAGTAGCTTTCTCCACTTTTCCCTCCTTCCAGCCCCTCCTAGCTACCTTCCCTCAAACCCTTCCATTTCTCCCACTCGAGCTGATAGCCTCCTTTTCTTAGATTACTTTCGTTACATAGGTGTGTATGGCTGTATGTGTGTGTACACACAAATCCGTCTATATAGATACAACTTGCTGAGCCTGTTTTTGTTGTGGTGTATATATGGTTTCGAGGCTGACTGCTTTGCACTAGACAACCAATCAGGGGGCTCGTCCTTGGGAGAGGCTAGTTCTCATTCTCCCAGGAGTCATTAATTGCCTATAGTTTCTGTCTAGGGGTGGAATCCCAAGAGACGTTCCCCCTTCCACGTTAATATGCCCACTGACATTGCCATTGCTCTGGTCTTGCGTATGCAGCCATTTCTAAGAGAAACTGTTTCCTACAGCCTTTCTGCCCCTTCTTCAGCAATGTTCCTTGAGTCATAGATGCAAGAGCTGTGATGTAGATATGTCTGTTGGGGCTGAGTTCTCCATGATCTCTTAATCTCTTGCGTTGTCTCCAGTTGTGGTTTTTCTGATCTCTGTCTTCTATAAAGACAGGCTTCTATGAGGAAGGGTAGCAGCTATACTTATCTGTGGGCATAAGCATAAGGATTTAGAATGAAGTAAGGAGTTATGCCAGTCCAGCCAAGTGGCAATAATAGATTCTTTCCTAAGGTGCATGATCTCACTAGCTGGCTAGATTTCCAGTGCTAGGCATGATTTTTCTCCTGTTGAGTGGGACTTACCTGAAATCCAGCAGCTATTAGTTGTCACCAACCTAATTTGCAAATTTCTACATCAAATTAGGCAAGTGTTGAGATGATCTTAAGCTCAGGTTACATCTGTCCCTGGTAAACTTACCTTTGTGGCACAAGGAGGCATCACCTATGTCCAAGTACTGTTCTGGACAGTCACGAGAGCTTGCTGGTGTCATCGTGGGGTGGAACCAGCAGGTCACAGGACTGGGAAAACAACCTTACCTCTTTGTGAATAAGCACAAACGACTAGTTCTTGCCATGGTCTTGAGTTTGTTAGAAACACATAGATGAAGAGCAATGCTTTTTCTCGTCTTTCCCTTCAACTGGATTCTGTTGCTTTTGTTTCGCGCAACTTCAGTATTTAACATAACATGCAAATGCCAAGAAGTGGGGAGCTCGTGATGGATGGACTTCATCCAGGACTGGTGTTTTGTATTTCTCTCTCTTCATTGCTATGCTGATCATTTTTCAATGGAAGAAGTCTTAAAGCCCCGGGCTGCGTACATTATCTCCTTTCCAAAAGTGTCTTTGAATTTTTGAACCTACAGAAATGATTCCTGCTGTGCCCATCAGAAATTCAGCCCTAGTCATACTACAAAGTCATATGTCTGACCAGATTCTGTGTGTGTGTGGGGGAAATATGAATCACTTTAACCTTTAATATGAATTCTAGAAAGCCTATGGGGCTTTCTTCCTAAGCCGTGAATTGATCTCAAATATAACTTTAATATGCTATTAAAATATAGGTGAGTTAAAGGTTAATATATTTAATGTAAATCTATTTGAAGTCATTATTCAGGAAATTCATTATGAATCCACTTTGGGAGTTTCTTACAGTCAGGAAAGAGCAGGACCTCTTTTTAAGAGAATATATTTTACTTGGTCATCATATTAAAGATGAATCTTCATGGGTTAATTGTAGAAGAAAAGGAAAATAAGCCAGACATATACTTCCCTGTCTGGGTCTTTGGAGCAATGAGGAATTTTACTTTTCAAGCAAAGATGTCGAAGTATCTAAATCTTCTTGTCTTCATTCGTCATCCTTCGTTCTTCACAGGCCTGTGTAGATTTGACAGGGATGTTGGTGTGGGTTCTGGGGCATTCAAATTCGAGTTCTCATGCTTGCACAGCAATTGCATCTGCCCGTTGAGTCATTGCTTCCGTCCCCATTTCCTTTAAGTCGCTAGCACTATGGCACATTAACAAGGAGGCAGTGCTAATTAGAAAAGAGATGTAAACAGACCACTCAGGACCTTGCTGGTGATTGGCAGCTTTACAGACATTGGAATCTCCAGAGAGATGGGCCCCTAGGAATGTCTTTGTGGAATTATCTTGATTGTACTAATTGAGCTCCAAAGATCTAGCCATCGTGGGTGGCAGCATTCCTAACTGAGGCAGGAAGATCTAGCCATCGTGGGTAGAATCATTCCTTAGGCACCGTTCTTAATTGAGGCAGGGCAGTCTAGCCATTGTGGTTAGCGCCCTTCCTTAGGCGCCATTCCTTGGACCGTTCTACTACGAATGTAGGCGTCACATTCCTTTTCTGACTGGAGATCAGATCTGGCCAGCCACTGCCAAGCTCCTCATGTCATTGCTTTCCTGTCAGGCTGGATTGTATCTTGGGAGCATCAGGTTAAATGAATCTTTCTCCCTTAACCTTCTTTGCTCAGGATATCTGACCCCAGGAATGACGGGAAAAAATAAAAATAAAAATAAGACACCGTGTGAAATTAAAAGTTGCCATGGAAAAATAGTTCATTTTAGTACAGCTGACAGTGATCTAGATCTCCTTTAATGACTCTAGTGAGGAATAGAAGCAGCTTTATTTTGATCCACCAGGCATGTTTTTAGTGAGAAATGGACTAATACTTTGCTTTTGGCAAGAGGAATGAGCAGATTACATACAGGGTTGACAAAGATTCTTGATAAGGTGATTATGTATTCAGCATCCCATGAGTTAACTGCAGCATCTTAAAAATTCACCTGGAAACAGTCATGGTAAGCCTACTCCTCGATTGCTGCTTCTACTGCTGTTAGGAAAGCTCTCAGAAAGAATTCATTGTCCCATGGCCCCGGTGGAGAATGGTGTGCCCTTCCCGTGGCGGCCTCCGTAGGAACGGTGCTGAAGAGACAGGCCCTCTGCGAGCTCAGAGCCTGGAACAGGGTCTCATGCCCTGAGTATTTGTGTTTATATTGATGACTGCTCTACTGTAATTTATGCCCAGTGGTTAATGTACTGTGAATTGTGTATGTGGACCCAAAAACCTTGACAAATCGTTGGCTTGTCATTGACTGTTTAGAACCCTACAGTAGGCATCAGTGAAGTTTAAACAAATTTTCAACAGAAAAGAGTTTTCCAGCTGCGCCAGTTGTAGGCTGACTGCATCTTGGTGTGCTTTGGCAATGACCGTGAAGAGGGCGACCTTGGGATAGTTTCTCACACTGTCTGTATGGTGAATGGCAGTCATCCCACAGTGGTTCTCAGAAATGCCAGACCCTGCACCGCAGCAGCTCCCAGACAACGGGACACTTGTGCCAAGCGCTGAGCTGCGTGCTGAGTGGGAAATAAGAAGCGTGAGAGGTGGTTCTTGCCTTCAGGAAGCTTGAGTCTAGTCTAGGTGAGGGAATGGTATGATCTGGCAGAATAAGTGGCGCCATGTCTTAGTAAGCCTTCTGTCATGGTAACACATACCTTAGATAGTTTCTTCAGAGCAAGTGTGTATTTTGGCCCCCAATTCCAGAGGGTTCCATCTGTGATGGTTTTGGCCCTGTTGCCTTCAGGCCTGTGACTGGCAGAACAACCCTAATGGAGCATGTGTCAGAGCAAGCTGCAGAACTTGTGTCACGGAGGAGAGAGAGACAGACAGACACACATATAGAGAGACAGGCACACACACACAGAAAGAGAGAGAGAGAGACAGACAGACACAGAGACAGACACACAGAGAGAGACAGATAGACACAGAGACAGACACAGAGAGAGAGACAAACAGACACACACACACAGACACACACAGAGACAGACAGACAGACACACACAGAGAGAGAGAGAGAGAGAATATATGAATTTCCTCTAGGTCCTACATTCTCAGAGGTCCACCTCCTCCTGGAAGCACCATAGGCAAGGGATCAAGGGACCAAGCTTTCAAGGCATAGGCCTTTGAGGGCACTTTCTGAGCCCACAGTCAGCTATAAAATATTAAAATAGTATTACAGTCATCCCTCATATCAGTGGAAGATTGATTCCAGGACTCCCTGTAGACTTCAAAATAAGTGGATGCTTAAGTCCCTTATATTAAAGTGGGATAATATTTACGTACAAACTATTCTCTGATAAATTGTAAATCATTTCTAGATAACTTATAATTCAAAATGCAACGCAAATGGGATGCAAATAGTTATGCTGTATTGCTTAGAGAATAACAAGGGTAAAGCTTGTATTTGTAGAAATACAATTATGCCACCTAAGTACTTTCAACCCATAGTTTGATGAATCTGCCAATGCAGAATCAACAACTATGAAAGTCTGACTGTGGAAGTATAGTGTGAAGATATTATAGTAAATTAGAACATTATTAGTCAAGGATTAATTATATACATATGAGATAAAAGGAGTATGAAGGCCTGTTGCTATTGTACAGAGCCTACACCATGCTCTCAAGACCAGGATCCCACTAGGGGTGAGGTGAAAGAGCTGGGACAGTAACTACTACAGCGCGGGTGGTCAGTGGGTCTCGTTTGCTCTCTAAGGATGTGGTTCATCATATTCTGCTGATTCCTCTGGGGCTGACATAGAGATGGGTGCACCCCGAACTTTGATGGGGTCTAGCATCAACACTAGATATGTAACACTTGGAAAGGTGGATCAGGGGATACTCTCTCCAGGTCCACAGAGCAAATAAAGAAAATCCAGGAAGCAGGCAAAGGATAGGGGGGAAGGTTGGGAGTAAAACAAACTGTCCAAGCTTCTGAGAAAGAAGATAACAGTGAAGGAGCCTCTGGCTGATTCTTGGGGGCTTTCCTCAGCCTGGGCTGGAGCCCCTCTGATATTAGGGACCCCCCGATGGCTCACTCCCACCGTGCAGTAGTTTCTCAGTCAGCAGGTCTTTGGTTGTGGAGATTTTGTTGTTCCCACACTAAGTGAGCACTTGACATTCATGGTCAGCAAAGGAAAGAGCCAGCTGCCAGGCCAGATGGATCCTTCTTTGTCTAACTGGTTTAACCAACCCAGCTGAGGCGAGAATGAAGTAGGGCAGCTCCTCAGCTCAGAATGTGAAATTCAGTGACCAGTGGCATGGTGGTGTGTGATTTGTACTTAAGCAATCTTTTCCCCAAAAGAACACGAACACACGCGCGCGCACACACACACACACACACGCACGCCTAGTGCCCAAGGAGACCAGAAGAGGATGTTATATAACTCCTCGGACTAGAGTTACAGGTGTAAATGTTTGTGAGCCACCATGAGGATGTTGGGAATAAAACCCAGGCCTTCTGCAAGAGCAGCCCGTTCTCTTAACCACCATGCCATCTCTCCAGCCCCTGTGTTGGCAATTTAATTTGCTACATTAACGGTGATCTTCAGAGCCTTTTGTTTTGAAATGTATGTCGAAACTGACAGGAAGTAGAGGATCGGCTGTTTGGCGTGTTCTTGGCAAGAGTGGGCTGGGGTACTCCTCAGAAATCCCAGCCCTGCTAAAACGCTTCCCCTTCCTAATGCACTTCCTTTGCCCTAGGGCCTTTGTGGTCTCCTAATAGAAAAAAGTCGTTAGGGAAAAAAAAAAATGTAATACGCTGAGGTAGCTCTAATATAGGGAAAGTAATAGATGAAGTGTCATGAGATCCAAGCGCATATTCTTTCAGAAAGAAGGTAATTACTGCTGTAAAGATATAGCATTAGGAGAATTATTACAGCTGGGAAGTATGTGATCTGTCTGTCCATGGCACAGTTAATTTTAAAAGTATCACCAAGCATACAAATCATAAGAATAAAATGCTGAACCATACTAATTGAAAGCGAATTTAGTATGCGGTTCTGAGGAGCCGTCTCTACTTAGGCAGCTTTGAACAATGTGGCCCACATAAGCTATTAGTTATCAAATTTTCTTTCAAATGCCCAGCTCTTTTTAATGAAGACGATCACTCACGTGCCTTGTCTCTGATCCCTGAGTAATCTCTTGCTATCTAGTAAGCGAGAGCACAGCATCCTGTGTTCTGATGTTTGTGTATATGAACCAAATTACTTTAGGCTTAAGTGTTTTAATAAAACAAAAATCTCAGTTAGGGATGAGCAGAAGGCTCATTTTGGGGGGGGGACTGGCTTGTGTATTAGTAGCTGAAAACTGACTGAAGAGGGTCTCTCCCACACATCTGACGAGTAGCAGAAGCTGTTAGACACAGAGAAACTGTGGGAACTGAGTCTTTTCAATGTATCCGTTCTCCTTATCAAACACAGGTCTTATAATGTTTTCCTCCGATAGTGTCTTGACAGTCCTGACCCTTTGTTCTTCATGGAGGTTTTAGGAGCGACTTCTCAGATCCAGTGAAAAATCCTTTCTGGAATTTTATTGGACCTGTGTTGTGTCTATCATTGGGGGGAGGGAGGGTGGTCTCCTTTTCACTATAGCAAAATACCTGAGATAATCAAACTCTAGAAAGAACAGGTCCATGTGATACAGTGGTCCAGAGCTTTCAGTCCTTGGTTGGTTGGTTCCATCACTCTGGGGGAGCAGTATGTCATGGTGAGAGGACTACATAGAGAATCGGGTCATCTCAGGGATGTACAAAGAGGGAAAGAGGAAGACTGTGGTCCTACTCTGGGGGGTGATTCCCAATGACCTAAACACCTCTCGCCAGTCTCCACCTCTTGAAGGTTCTACCACTTCCCAGTCCCCCACGGGTAAGAGAGGACTAACAACACATGTACCTGTGACACACAGGTATCCATCCCACAGCAGGGGGAGTTCATGTCTTTGTAATACCCAGTGTCCTTTCCATGGAACTATATTTTCCCATTTATTTAGGCTTCTTACAATGCAATGGTTTCTCTGAGGTGGACTTGCCTGTCTTTTGATACATCTTATTTTTAACCGCTTTATCAATGTTATCTTTTCTGCTCTATCTTCTGATCTTTATAAAGTATTTTCAGTCTTTCACTTATGAAATTACCCAAACCAAAGATAAAATCTCACCCTCACAGAGAATAAGATGTGGTTGTTTAAAATATGGAGTTCAGTGATTTTTTTTTTTCCAACCAAAGTTAGTGCTTGGGTGACCCTTGCCCATCATCATGGGAATAGAAGGCATGGCATCATAGGTAAAGTCTGCCCAGAAGGACACCAATTAATAGCTATCCATCTGAAAAGTGATTAAATGGGCATTTTTTTATTCTGTTCATGTGAACCCCTTCTATCTCAGATCATAGGAACTTATTAGTTTCTTTTGTTGTTGCTCTGATAAATACCCTAACCCAAGCAATGTTTTTTGTTTGTTTTATTTTGTTTTTTGAGACAGGGTTTCTCTGTAGCTTTGGAGCCTGTCCTGGAACTAGCTCTTATAGACCAGGCTGGCCTCAAACTCACAGAGATCCACCTGCCTCTGCCTCCTGAGTGTTAGGATTAAAGGCGTGTGCCACCACTTCCCAGAAACCAAACCCAAGCAATTTAAGGAAGCAAGGACTTATTTTTAACTCACAGTTCAAGGGAGCAGACTATCACGGTGGGTGGAGTCAAGGTGGCATAAGCGTGAAACAGCTGGTCACATCACACCCACAGTTGGGCATCAGAGAGCGATGCACCTTAGTGCTCAGTTTGCTTGTTCTGATTTTTACAGTCCAGGATCCTCACTGAAGGAATGGTTTCTCAGAGGCTAACCTTAATCTAGATAATCCCCCATGACCTTCCTCAGAGGCTACCCTCATCTAGACAATCCCTCACGGCCTTCCTCAGAGGCTACCCTCCTCTAGGTCATCTCTCACAGATTTGCCCAGAGCTTTATCTCTGCTGTGAATCTAGATCCTGTCAAGTTGACAACAGGAGCCAACACATATCTCTGTTGGACTCCGTATTGAGCCCCAGGTCTCCTCACCTCTTACCAGTTGCTCCATTCCTGACTTTAGCTTTCTTGTATTATGAATTTCTGCTCATCTCTTTATATGGTATATATACCCACCATATATATGCATATAATACTGAATATATATATATAATGTATATATATATATATCCCATTGGGTATGAAAAAGCAGCCATATGTCACTTTAACATAAGAGCAACTTGGCTAGGTTCAGAATTCTTTGACAATCAGGATTTTGGCATTAGCAATTTGAGGAAAATTCTGAGGTGAGGGCAAGTTTCATTTTGTAATGAGAATAGAATGTCTGTTCTGGGTTCTCCTTGGGGACTGTGTATGATTGGTTGTTCAAGTCTGTACTTCCCCGTCCTTAGTATTTTTCAGGAGTGCTTGAGTTCCTTATCATCAGCGGCTTCTAAACTAATCTTTAAAGCTGTGGAACACTTAAAAAATTGAAACGATGACCCAGAACCACAGTTTATAAAAGGCCTTAAAGACACAGTGGCTCTGCCCTGGCGGAGGCCCAGAGTTGTACTTACTGTCTCCTTAAAAGCTCAGAAGGGCCCTGATGATGTTCACATCACCCTCTACCCCAGGAGACAGGGAGTCCAGGTCCCCTGAGACCAGTCCCCAGACAGCTGAAAGGGGTGCATGGCGGATCTGCAGAGAAAAGGAAACTAGCAAAACTGGGGAAATTTAACATTCTATCCCGCAAAAGTCACTTTAACAGCTTTAATTTTAATTGTTGGAAGTGTCTGGCCTGCCGTTTCCTATTTGCAGTGCAGGTTTTAATTGGGACTGTCTCTCTGGTCTTGTGAGATCATTTCCTGCCTCGGTGCTTTTCCTTCTGGACGCTAGCTATTCTTGTCTCCTCCTTGTTTGTCTTTGAGGTTCCCTCCAGTTTTGTGGAGGAAATGTCCTTTTATCCTCAAAGTGGCTCGTCAAAATTATCCAAGGGTTTCATCTGCTATGCTAAAAATATCTACCTTAGCATCAACCCATGATGGCCCTTAGTATTTTGGAACATGCCCCTCCATTCTGCTACAAAAAGACCTTATTAGGCGTTGTGTGCTTGCTGCTTGGTTTGTGTGTGTGTATCTTGATAAAATGAATGTGGGTTAGGGTTCTTCAAAGAAATGTATCCAAGAGGGAATCTCTCTAATATATCGATAGAGGGACTGTTACAGCTCACAAGATCATAGAAACAGTGAATTCTACAGTTTGACCGACGTGAGGAGACCCAGCAGATCTAGTGGTATAATCTAGTGGTGTTTGAAGACCTGCGGACCTAAGGGAGGATATAAATCCTGGAATCTGAAGGCCAGAGAACCAGGACACGAGAAGATGGAAGCCCCAACTCAGGAGGAAGTCTCCTCTCTGCCCTTTTATTCGATTCTGGACCCAAATGGATAGATCCTGCCTTCCCTCCCCTTAAAGGAGGGTGGATCACCTTTATTCAGTCTACTGATTTAAATGCTAGCCTCTCCCCAAACCAGAAATAGTGTTCCGCCAGCTATTGGGGTGTCTCTCAGCTCTGTCCAGATGACTCATGAAAGTACTCCCCCATCAGACAGGGTCGAGTACAGGGGCCTCTTAGTACGGTAAGCACTGTCCGTGTGGCCCGCATGCACGAGTGCTTTATGTGCACAAAAACTCAGCAAGAATACTCATATATGCACGCGTGTTTTTCTGCATATACACACATACAGATACATACACGTGGATTCACATGTACAGTACAAAATTGCCGGCCTCTCTGTGAATATAAGCCTGTCTAGTTAGACCCTGTCACTGCAGTGCTGAAACACAAGCTTTGCTGCATTTGGCATTTTCATGACCTCCGCTGTGTACTGATGGTACAGCATTTCCCTGAAGTACACGCCTTCAAATGGGCCCAGCTGTAGAAGATCAGAGAGGTTTTTCCCATCACCTAAGAAGAAAAAAAAGCTTTGCTGTTATTTTGTATGATGATGATGATAACAGAGTACACACACACATGTATAGTTTTTAGAAAATACTGAAAATTTTGTTTCTCTTCTAAGTTTACATCCTATGAAAGGACATAGGCATGTTAATGAAGTTGGGATATTCATATCACATGGGGAACATGCCTTAAGTGTTATCTTTACACGACTTCTAAGTTTTTTGTTACAAAAATATTTATGACTTATTCTACAGTAACAAGGGCTGGGATCCCACTGTTTACTTTTTTTGACAAATGGAATTTGAAAGGCTGTTAAAATAAGAAAGAAATAATACCCTGTTATAATAACCATAGGAACCAAATGATTGGTCCAGGGGGACAAGAATGAAAAAAAAAAACTTAAGAAATAGCAAAAGGGAACTTAATAAGCAAAAAGAAAGGACATTATTTGACAAATGAGACGGGAGTAGCCACCCCTAAGGAGAGCCAGGTTGGCTGCAGTAGCCCGCAGGCTTCAGCATGTCAGAGCGAGTAGCAGCTCCAGGACAGGGGTGAGAAGGGACAAGCTCACAAATGGGAAGATGATGAGTGAGTGAGTTCATCTCTCTGGTGATGAATGAGCTGGTGACACACACCTGACGGGAAGAGATCCCGAGAGCAGAAGCCAAGCAGACAGCACGCGAGGTGAAGCCCACACTCCTGGAGCACAGGACTTGAGATGCGCTGCCAGGAACAGGGAGAATCTTGCGGGGTTTGCTTTGGCAACTGTGGGGAACATGAGGAAACTCCTGCTCAAGGGGAAGCCGAGACCCCCTAGTGTGGGCCTGGCTGGTGGTGGTGTGTGTCTTGTTTACCTGCACTAGCATTGGTCCTCCTCATTCCTCGGGCAGTGATGACAACAGCGCCATCCATCTTTCTCCAAGAGGTCATTTGAAATTTTCAAACTGCTGAAAACATTACCAGCACGTAAGTAACTAGGAACACTGCTGTTGATTGCTGCTGCTCCTAACCTATCATTCTTACACATCTAACTTTAGAAAGATTCGTGTGTGTGTGTGTGTGTGTGTGTGTGCGCACGCACACATGTGTGTCCAGAAGAGGGTGTCAGATCCCCAGGAGCTGGCGTTTTAGGCAGTTGTGAACTACCTTAATGTGGATGTTGAGCCATCTCTCTTGGCCATATTTTTAACTCTATGTGTTCCCTTCTGGGAGTGCAAACTTAATCTTACACAGTTTCTAATTAAACAAATGCTTCCCCCTCAAGAGTTCCTGAGTCATGACTGTTGGACAGATGAAATGCTGATACATTCTTTATCTCATTCGTAATAGTAAAAAGTAGTATAGACTTCAGGGGGTGTTCATAGGATTTTTGTTTGTTTTCAGTTTCCAAGATGAATTTTGCTTAGAATTTTTTTAATAAAAGTAAATGCATAAATGCACAGAAAGAGTGATTGAAGTGAGGACAAAAGAATAATACTGAATTAAAAATCCAAGAATAATGGAAACAATCAAAGAAGCTCAACATTCTTTGAACATACTCCTCATTGTGTCACTATTTTATTATTAGATAAAATAGAAAAGAAGAATAAAAAGGGAAGATAATACAGAGATTTTAGATGTGTCAGTCAGCAATCTTGTGTCAATATAGTTGAAATTTTAGATGAACTGCCTAGTTTTCATGAACAATTTAAAGGGCTGAAAGAGCCTATGAAATAAACCCAAGTAGAGCAATAGCCATCAAATGATTGAGTTAGGCTGAGGCATGCCTGTTCGTTGCTAGACAGCAGAGTTTAATAACTACAGGTAAAGAAACCAGTTATAGCTTGGTTGACTGTGTTTGTATTTTACAGTATGGGGTGCCCTTAAGCTGATGCATCGTGAGGATACATGTTTTCAGTATCTGCAAACATGAAATGCTAAGGGGCCAATGTGCCATCTCTGCCCCTCACTCCCTACTCCCTAGCTCCCAAGAATTCTTTGCCTTGTTGCTGAGGGTTTTTTTTTTTTTTGTCCTGGAAACCAAAACACCGCCTCCTCCCTCTTTCTGGCAGCTTAGAGCTGTTTCCAATTTGTGCTATCATTGATATTGTTAGTTTACAGTCTGGCTTGCCAGTATGCCATGTATGGAAGTCCCCAAGCCAAAAATTTATGTATTCACGATTGATGCCAACTTATTTGCAGCATAGCTTATATATGTTCCTGATTAGACTGTTTCTCTTAGTAGACATGGGAACAAGCTGGAGTCTACGTTCTGACTTTGTTTTGCCTTTGCGATTGTGTCAACATAAAGCTGCCTTCTGATCTCCTTTCTCCTAATATGGGGGAGATGTTACTGCTCTGCTTTTTGTGAGTTGTGGTGTGGGGAGGGGCATGATGGGCTACATACACTTCTTGGTGAGAACAGGATTTTTTTAGGCCAGAGACAGTGTTATTGATGTGTGAAGGTCTGAAGAACTTTCTGGAAGGTGCAGGAAGTCATCTCCCCCTCCCACCACAGCCAGCATCAGCTGTGCATGTGAGGTTAAGTGACCCCACTAGGTTCTGACTCTTAAAGATCCCAGTGCTACCGTTTAGGAACCAAGTCCGTCTTCATTTTCTTTTCTTTTCTTTTCTATTTTATTTTATTTTATTTTATTTTATTTTTGAGTCAGGATTTCTCTGGCTGTCCTGAATGACCAGGCTGGCCTCAAAGTCACAAAGATCCACCTGCCTCTGCCTCCCAGGTGCTGGCTGTGGTGTGCCACCACTGCCTGGCAGGGCCCAGAGACTTTTGAGGGACACTCAACCAAGTCATAGCACCCTTCTTAATACTCTGAATTGTTACCCTCTCACTCTGAGGATTCACTCACCAGTGTTAGTTATTCCTGCTGTACCCCAAAACTGAGACTAGTTCCTGATACCTGGAAGTTATGCTCAGATATTTATTTGGGGGCTGAATAGGTGAATTTAGGATTCATAGACTACAGGTGCAAGATGGGACATTTGACTCCTGACAGTTAGTTCCCCCTTAGAAGCCCACTGACCTTTTAGAACTCAGGTCAGCATAGTCCATTCAACCCAAGCATATTCTCCGTTCACCACATCTGTGCCTCCTGTAAATTGTGACAGTGTACTTAATGCTTCCCCGGGCACACGGCAGTGAGTCGGAAGTTTGCCCCCGCTTCCCCAGCAACATCCTTCCATTGATGCTTAGTGCTGCAAGAGAGACAGTGAAAGTCAGGCTGATCTTTGTCACGAGACACATGGAGGATACGCCCCCATGGAAAACCAGCCTGCTATGCAGCTATTGCTGATGTCTGTGAGCCAGTATCAGCCTCCAGTGAGCCCGTGTTAACTGTTCTGTTTAGATCCCTGGTTCCAGTTGTGTGTGTGTGTGTGTGTGTGTGTCTGTGAAGTCATAATAATGTGTTCTTCTTCTAGTACTTTCTTTTCTCTATTTCTAAGCAAGCATCTAGCATGGAACCCAGTGCCTGGTGAATGCCAGGAAAGCTTTCTACCACTGATATCCCATATTCTACACCTTGGTTTTTTGAGGCAACATAACCCAGGCTAGCCTTGAGTTTTCCTTTATGTAGTCCAGACCATTTGTTGAACAACTGGTTGTCCAACTTGCTGAGATTGCATACCCAAATCCTTAAGATACTTATGATAAAAAATAATTATGCCTGGCACTGGAAACATAGTCAGCTACCCAGGGCTAGTGAAGTCAGAGATTCTGGAGGAGAGCCTGCAACCGCCACTTTACTAAACCAGCATGATCCCTAACTACAGTCTAAATATCTGTTCTTGTAGCCACAGACAAGTGTAGTCCTCACGTCTCTTCAAGGAAACTTCTCTTAGAAAACCCTAACCAATCAAAATGCAGAGATGTGGAGCCCAGCCCTACATGATACCTCTACAACTCAGCTCCTACACCTAAGGCTCAGGAATCATTGAGGAAGGGGGCTGGGCAGAAAGATTGTAAGAACCAGGAACTGGGAGTTAGTTTGCTGTGAGATTGTCTTCTGGGAATATCAGAAACTACACTCAGAAAGTCTCACCGTCGTGACCGCCCAAACGTGAGCTGAACAAGGACAATAGCAACACACGTGTGGATGTGGATGGGGAAAGCCCACAAGGCCTCAAGCCTACATGGAGAACTGCAAGCAATTGAGGGATCCTGAGTGCAGGACTTATAGTCTTTCTCAGGGAAGAGTGTTGTTGCCTGGTTTTTTGGGGGGGAGGGAGGCACCACCCAGCCCCCAAATAAATCACACATGGAGGCTTGTTTTTAGTTATGAATACCTGGCCTTAGCTTGACTTTTTCTTGCCATCCTTCCTAACTCAAAGTATTCTGTCTACCTTTTGTCTCTGGGATTTTTTGTTTTGTTCTATAATCTTTTTTTTTTTTTTTTTTGGTTTTTCGAGACAGGGTTTCTCTGTGGCCTTGGAGCCTGTCCTGGAACTAGCTCTTGTAGACCAGGCTGGTCTCGAACTCACAGAGATCCGCCTGCCTCTGCCTCCCGAGTGCTGGGATTAAAGGCGTGCGCCACCATCGCCCGGCTTTTGTTCTATAATCTTATTTTCACTCTTATTCCATGACTTGCTGTGTGGCTGGATAGCTGCCCCCTAACATCTTCTTTCCTCCTTTTCTTGATCCTTTTCTTCATCGTTTCTCCTTCTATTTATACTCTCTGTCTGCCAGCCCTGCCTATCCTTGCTCCTGCCTCACTATTGGCCATTTATTAGGACCATTAGGTGTTTTAGAAAGGCAAATAATTACAGCTTCACAGAGTTAAACAAATGCAGCATAAACAAAAACAACACATCTTTACATTATTAAACAAATGTTCCACAGCTTACACAAATATAACACACCTTAAAATAATATTTCCCAACAGAAGAGCACACCAATTGGCTATCCAATGCCATATAGACTGCCTGAGAACATATACATACAAGTTTACAGATTGAGAAGGTTGTAGTTATGTGTGTAACAATACATACACCCCAGTTATTAAAGAAAAGGAGACATGAATTTAAAAGAGAATGGAGGAGGTATAGAGGAGGTTTGGAGGTGAGAAAGGAGAAATGTAATTATAATCTCAAAAAACAAAAAGCTTTTTTAAGAAAGAAAAAAAAAGAGAGATCGGCATTCCTAATCAGTGGAGGAAAAATATGGCTCAGAACCAAGAGATACCATCTCCCATCTGTTTGAAGGTTATTATGAAATAAACAAATAATAAAAAAATATTATTGTGGGAGGACTTATGTCTCAGATCTGTTATAACACATGTTTCCTTGTGTTTATATGTGCTTGCTTGTAAAATATAGTGATGACTCTGTATGCAATAGGAAAGCAATGAAAACTTAAAAATTAAGAAATCAAGCACAAACATCTGTACTAACAAGGTTCGATTTAGTGATTTTTACACTTTTGTATGATATGAAGGGGACAGACATTTAGAAGAAACCAGCATTAGTTCTTGCGTTAGCGTGGGAGGTCCAGACTTTTCTCTGCGCACTGGGCACTGGCGGGAAACTGTTCTCCCAGTCATCCACTCCTCACCTGGGAGACTACCGGCCCTGTAGGATGGTGTGCTACCAAGCTGGTCTGTTATTTATGACGCTCAGTAGGTCAGCTGCATTTGGTGCCTTTATAGCTTAATCTTCAGCTTGTTGCAGGTTTATCAAGACATGGACATGATGTGAGATGTTCTTCTGTATAGGTGTTGCTCTTATTGGTTAATGAATAAATCTGCTTTGGCCTATGGCAGGGCAGAAGATAGCCAGTCTAGAAGAGATATAGAGAGAAAACAGGTGGAGTCAAAGAGATGCCATGGAGCTGCCAAAGGAGAAAGATGCTGCCGAAATATTTCTGGTAAGCCACAGCCTTGTGGCGATACATAGATTAATAGTAATAGGTTATTTTAAGACATAAAATCTAGCTAGAAATACGCCTGAATTACCAGCCAAACTCTGTTGTAATTAATACAGTTTCTATATGATTTATTTGAGTCTGAGTGGTCAGGAAACCAAAGTGTAGTCTCCAGCTACACAATGGCGCCAATGTGGGGAAAAACTTTCTACATAAAGCCTAAGAAAGCTTAAAAATGGACTTCTAGAACCACAAAGACAGGAGTCACTTAGGGCTTCTCAGTAGCTGCTTGTTTTTCAGATAGGCTCTGTTTGCTGGGAGCAAGCAGAGGTGCAGCTCCTTTAAGAGAAGGCCTCCTGACTCAGCATTAGCAGCAAAAACTGCATTGCTTCCTTACAAGATGGTGGCTCTGACTCTTTCAGGAGGTCCTGCACTTAAATGGGTTTGTGAGCAGAGTGCTAGAAGTTGCTTGATGGTGACATAGACCCACCGTGTCCTTGGAGCTGGGGTGGTAAGCATGTCTCACAGAGCTGGTGGTGAACATATCTCTGCCATGTTGGACTGAGGGGAGCCAAAAGGCAAAGCAGCCTTAGTCCTAGCCACACCACTTAGCATTTTAAGAAGCGTTCCTGGTCAGAAAATGATTACAGCTATACAATATGGCAGATTCAGACAAAAAAAAAAAAGACCTCTGAATGAGTCACAGTGTTGGATAAATATACATAGATTTAAGAGAGAGAAAAGAGAGAGTACAGTCATGGATTAAAGGAGTAAAGATAATAAAATAAATATTAAAAAGTAATAGAGTAAAAGAAAAGTCACATAAAGATGGAAAATACATGGAGAGTCTAGATTATGTATATTATTGTGTTTTCTTTGAATTTTTTGACTGTGAATGAGGTAACTACAGAGAAAAATTTTATTGTACAGGCTGCTAAGTTAAGCCAACATATGTATTTTAAAGGCACTTCACTTCAAAATTTGAGTCTAAGTATATGTTATGTTGCAAAAGACATTCTGCTTTTGTTTCCACAGAGAATGAGAATCTGTGGATTCCTTCCAGACTAATGTGGTTGGATAGAACAAGATCCCCCCAAAAGTCTCTATGAACCCTAAAAATACTTTGCTCAATAAACAGCAGGAAGCAGTTTGGAGAGAACAATGCCCAAATTCCCAAAATGACTGTTTATAAATGTTTATTTTCATTTAAAGGGGGATATGCTAAAGAGATAAATACTTTACATTGGTATGGATCTTGGTCTATTAATACAAATTTAAGGTCGATTTTGTTGCACTGTGTATATGTATTTCTGCCCTTGTTTAAGGTATTGTGTTTGTGTAGCTCATTTACAAATGTAATACATAGTTAAGAAATACAGATTAATAGATAGTCATTTATAATAGTCAAACCTGGAGTCATGTTAGATAGGCTTTCTAGATCTACAGAGATATCTTTCAGCTAGATAATCTTCAACACTTTAAAGACCTACAGACTATGGCATTTAAAAGGTTTTAAGAACTTCGACTTTTCTTGACAGTGAGACATGTCTGCTTCTGGAAGCACAAATTACTTCAGAGAGGTTGATGGGCATTGAAGAAATTCGTTATGAAATTTGCCTTCAATGTGAAAAAGCTAGCCATTTGGGCAAGAAATTGTTCTTGTCTGGACTGCTTGATGGTATGTTGTATAAACTGGACGTGTCTGACCTACAGAAAAATGACTGCTGAGCTTGCCTAAAGAAGGTGAGATGGTCCCTCAGGATTCCTGCTTCACAGAAAAACTGCCAGACATTCTGCAGGACACAGAAGAAAGCAACTGATAGTTTTGCCATTATCAGACAGAACAGATCTTCAAATTTCCTGCTTTCTGGAAGCAGGATACTATACTTCCTGCTGGATACTATGGGCTTGTAGACTGAAGATAAATGCCCTAATGTTACAGAAGAACTTTGGGTGACTGTCCAGGCAACAAGATATCTGTCAACTCTAAAGTTTTGGAAGTTGATTACAATGCACTTCCTGTTTACTTATGTAATATTATATCTTTCTGGGATCTTTGAAGAGTTGAAAACAGATATAATTATAGTTTTCCTTAGTTTTATAAAAGATGAATTAGATATGAAACTTTCCAGATACAAATAGGCTAAATATTATAATTCTTGTTTGATACCTGTTTTGTTATATGTAATTTTACTATGTTAAAGTTAAAACTTTACTTTTTATTTAGATGGAAAAGGGGAGTTGATGTGGGATGTCCTTCTGTATGTGTTGCTTTTATTGGTTAATGGATAAAACTGCTTTGGCCTATGGCAGGGCAGAATATAGCCAGGCTGGAAAAGTTATATAGAAAAAGTAGGTGAAGTGAAAGAGATGCCATGAAGATGCTGACGGAGAAAGGAGCTGCCGGAACATTTCTGGTAAGCCACAGCTTCATGGCGACACACAGGTTAATAGAAATGGGTTAATTTAAGACTCAAGAGATAGCTAGAAATATGCTCGAGTCCTTGGCCAAACAGTGTTGTAATTAATGCAGTTTCTGTGTGATTATTTGAATCTGAGTGGTCAGGAAACCAAAGTGCAGTCCCCATCTACATGGCCCCATCATAAATGCACAAGAATGTTCAGTATAAGGCAAGAATTCCCCTTTTCTAAAAAAATGTGAGATCAAGAAGCTTGAGCTTCAGGTAGGACTTAACCAGGGCTTCTCAAGGACAGTTTTGATGGCTGTTTATGTCAGGCCATCCTCAATTGGCTCTACACTTTTTTTATGAGCTGTAAGTAGCTAGTTTTTTGCCCAACTAGAAACAAATCAGTACTCTTAACTTGTGGCTTAAAATTCTCCTGTCTGCCCAGATAGACTGGAAAAGACTAGCATGGATCAGGTCTCACTCAAGGTCATCTGCCCTCCTTTACTGCCAAGAATCCACAAAATGAGAGCGTTTTCTGAAGGTGACCTCATTAAAAAAAAAAAGAGAAAGCGGAATCTTTGAATAATGCCACCACAAACCTTTGCTTACTCAGGAGATTGGAAGCCATGGTGGGAGATGATAGGGAAGTGAATTTGAATGTCTGCAGAGTGCTACATGAAGCTAAAAGAAGATACCCTTTCATGGAGCCAGTCTATAAAAATAATAAAGAATTTAGTTAATGCAGGCATTTTATTTAATAAGCTTAATTTGTGGAGACAAATAGATACCAGCAAAGTGAATCCCACACTGTCTACAGCTCCTTTGCTCTGCTGCCATCTTGGGGTGGGGCATGTGCAGAAAGAAGGATTGTAAAGAGAGAGCTTTTGCCTAGGAGCAGAATCCCAGCATCCTCAGAATGATGGCATTTCTTAATCCTCGCTCTAGGAGAATTTCCCCAGGAACTAGTGACTTTCCTCTGTTTCCCATTGGTTTCTTGCCTGGCCTTAGGTCACAGACATCTGCTTATCTTTTCTTTCCCCCTTTAGTTCTATCTTTTCTCTTTGCCTGGCTGTTCATATCTTTCTTGATTTCTGTTTACCTTGAACCTCCAAAGCTCCCATCATGCCTTACATTGCCTGGTGCCGCTTCTGCTCTTGAAGCCCCTGCTGGAATTGGACCCTAGTTCTGTTGCTTAGCAGCTGGGCAAACCTCCAAATGTTACTCACTTTCTGTGTCTCCTTTTCTCCACTTGAAAGTGGTAATCACCATGGTGATTCATACGGTTGTCATGAGAATCTAAATAGTTTATAATAAAGTATTCAGTCCAGCTTCTACTGAGGAATGTGTCAACTGTCATGATTCTGCCTCCTTGGGGCATGCACAGTTGAAGGACAGTGGCATGTACTTCTGGAGAGGCAGGTGGGATGACTGCAGAGCTGGGTTCTTGAGTCCATACTACCATCTTGGGTTGCAGAGAACTCTCCACACTCAAGTTGGCTTTACAGTATTCCCAAAACAGAGCTTGAGACAAGGAAGTAGGGAGGGTGAGCCAGGGTGCTGGGAGATTCTCTGAGGGGCATTATTGAGGATGCTAATCTGGGCTGGAACTTTGTTGATCTGGTGATCTGAACTTGAACAGGATGCTCAGACCTGTCCCTGGGATCAACCTGGGGCAGAGGATCCTCAGACAGGAAGTCTATCAGAGAGAACCCTGGGCACTCAGAGAGCACATGGTACCTGAACAGAAAGTATGTTCCTAAGCACCACATAGTGCCCACCAAGGTAACAGGATCCAGCATGTTTGTGTGTATGTGTAACATATGTCCAGGTATGCCCGTGTGTCTGCATATGTACTGTGTGTCTGTATATTGTTGATGATAGCAACTCTTGCTTCAAAGAAAGAGATGGTTTGTTCTGAAGCCAAATTGGAGTGGTCATAGCCCAAGATTCTTGTCTCTTCAAATACCGCATTCCAACATGGCAAGGATCTCGTTCTTAAGTGTTTATGGCAGTGGACCAAAAAGTCATAAATGAAGACACTCTCCAACTCCATTGGTGGGAACATTAGGAACATGGGTGATGGCAGAGCAGAGCTGTCTGCTCTAGGCTTCCCATGTTATCCGATGGCCTTCTTAGCTTCCAGGTTGCTGGAAGCTAGGGGTTTGTTGGTGCATTCCAAAACAGTTGCATCTGATAATGACAAAAATGTTAGGTCACACACAGAGGTGGATGGATGCTGTTAAGGGGCCTAAATGCAATCAAGATCATTTTTCTCCTCATCTGCAGCATTCCAACTCTCCACAATCATGGAAGATGTCAACAGTCAATCAGCTCTCTGGGCTCTTTAACACAGGTGAGCCGTGGCTTTTCCCCAGGAATCTCAGTCATGTGCTTGTGTGCACCACCTGTGCTAGGGGATGTGTCTCCCTTTGTGCATCAATGAGGGCTTTGCCCACTATGCCTCCTTCCCCATGGTTGAGTATAGAGGGGTTGGACTGGAGAGATGACTCAGCCATTGAAGGCTAGACTCACACCCAAAATATAAGCATATAGGGGGGCTTGGTGCTGGAGTCGGAGAGTAGGGGTGTGGATCTGAGGTCAGATGCTCTTGATGTTGGGACTACCCAGGGCTTTTAGCTTTCCTGCTCTAGGCCCCTCCCTAGCCACACTCTGCTGAGCAAGCTCCTCAGGAGTGGATTCTTACTCCTAGAGAGTGTGGGGAATGCCATTCAAGGGACCCAGTGACAGTGCCCCACATAAGCCCCTGGTGACAGCTTTCACATACTAAGGAGACAAATGTCCCTTCTCTCCTGTGAGAACGAAGGTTGTGGAGAAGGAGGCATAATTCGTTCAGGGCTTTGAAACCTTGGCAGTCCCCATCCAGTTGGGATTTTGTCACAATTCATCTAGCCGGGACAAGGTTGCCCACTTTACAAAGGAAAGAGCAGGCTTGGCAAAGTGCAAACACTTACCAAGGCTCTTGTGGATAGACCTGGGTGTGGACAAGTCTGTGCCTATAGGTGGTATGTGTGAGACTCTGTCTGTATATATAGTGTGTGTTGTGTGTACTGTATGTTTATATGTGTGTGTGTTTATACCTGTGTGTTTCAGTATGTGTTGCTATGAGTTTATGTGTTGTGTGTTGTGTATGTGTGTTTGTGCTGTGTATGTTTTCTATGCCTGTGCTGTGCATATGTGTCTGCATGTTTGTACATGTGCATGTATGTGTTGTGAATATATTATTATATGAGTATCTGTCACTGTATGATGTAGTGTGTGTCTGTGAAGTGTGTGTATTTGAGCATGTATCTCTGTGGGATCTGTGTGCATGTAGGGTGTGCTGGCTGATTTATGTCAGCTTGACACAAACTTGGACATATTTTGTAAGAAGGAATCTCAACTGAGAAATGACTTCCATCAGAATGATCTCTAGTCACGTCTGGGGGGGAATTTTCTTTTATATTTAAATAGTTTTTTTTGCATTTTCTTAGTTAATTATTGATGTGGTAAGCTCACTTTGGGCAGTGCCACCCCGGACAGGCAGTAATGAGTTATATAAGGAAGCAGGCAGATCAGGTCAGTAAGTAGCGTTCCTCTGTGGCCCCTGCTTCAGTGCCTGGCCTGTCTTCTCTTAGTCATGGACTATGACTTTGGAGTGTAAGCTAAGATAAACCCTTTCCTCTCCAAGTTGCATTGAACCCTGGTATTTATCACAGCAAGAGAGAGCAAACCAAGACATAGGGTTCCTGTATGTTTACTTGACCACACTCCTCTCCTTGTGACCTCCCTGGCTCTCAGAGGCCATAGTGTAGTCTCTTTCCAGTGTGTTTTTAACAGATGGATCACCCGTTAGCACGTACTGTTGTGCAGACTCCATTATCCACAAGCACCAAGGTGCTCCGAGGATGCTGTAACTTCCTGGGAACAGGCTGGCTGTATGGACACTCTGTATACTCCTGTGGGCTCAGAGTTCTCAGTTCATCGGGAGAACCTCTGCTCCCCACCACCTGGTGGACTGGCTGTGTTGACTGAGGCAGTAACTTGTGGAACTGTCCTTGGGGACTTGTGCAACTCAACAGTCATCCATGCAGCCCCGAGAGCCAGATGTCATGAGGAGCAGCGAGTCACTGTAGGGCAGCGAATAAGAACTGTGTTGCGGACGCCCTTTCCATCAGGCAGGGCTACCACTGTGAACGAAAGAGCAGGATAGAGACCTCTGGAAATGGTTTGCAGCTCCAGCGTGAAGGTTTACGTATGCGTTACTCCTGGTTTTCACTTGTCACTTAAGGCTGCCTGTAAAAGTGTCTGTTTATGAGCATGGCAACACACGCCTTTGCTCTCAGGTCTCAGGAGGCAGAGGCAGGCAGATCTCTGTGAGTTCCATGCTAGCATGGTCTACACAGCACTTGCAGGCCAGTGGGCCTCCATAGTGACACCCTGTCTCGAAAAACCTTGCACAGCCCTGAATCCTTGCATATGAGTGCGGTTCCTGAGAAAGTGAGTCTTGATTTCTGGGGTCTCTCAGGCTAGCAGTGGCCCTGTGAGAAGCCCACACGTACATGGTATGTTTGCCTGGCTTGGGGTCAGGAGTGAGAACATTGTTTATGTCTTTAAGAGAAATCAGGAATTCTGGAATATCCTATATATTTTAAATATGGCACAGACATGATAGGGAGCTGCATGCTTACTCTAAGGGCTGAGGTGCAGGTTGCCCCGCCTGTGTTTGTGCCCCTCTGTCAAGAAGCAATAAACAAAAACAATTCCCCCCCCAAAGGAATTCATCTGAATAAACCTGAATCATTTATTATAAAACATATATTTAACTTTTACTTCTTACTCTACATAGAATGTATTTTATACCTAACAGTTATTTTTGCCCCGATATTTTTTTCCGCCCTGAGTAGGTGGTTACATGGTCTACCATTTCTAAGCATGAAGCTGGAGGTTTGACTCAGTGATAGAGTATGTGCAGTATGTGCTTGGCTCACTTGAGGCCCTGGGTTTGATTCCTGGAACCAGAAAAAAAAATAATATAGCAATGCTTAAACGGAGAATTCCCACCTCTGCTCCAACCCTATCCCTGTCCCAGCTAATTACTTTATCCCTCTCTTGAAGAGGAAATAGGAAGATTGCTGTGCTATTCGTGATTCTCTGGAGCATAGAATCACCTAGGGAGGGACCAGCACAGAGACAGAGGCAAAGCCGGGAGAGCTGTGTGGCCAGTGTGTGATGCAAGCCTGCAGGATGCAGATACAGGCTAAAATAGCATCCCGCATCTAAATTCCACAGGGCAGCGGGCTGGAACTCAGATGGGCTTCCTTTCCCTGCCATGGTCTGGGAAGAAATGGTTTCTACTTTAGGGAACGCGGGTCTTTGCTCTTACAGCCTCCAGCTCACTGGGTGAGGCCCACACACACTCCGGAGCAAGAGCTGCATACATAATCTTACTGTAGATACTAACGAGTTCTAAAGGATGCCGTCACGCCTACATTAAGACGATTCTATAGGCGGAGTAGTTGTGCGTCATGACCTGCTCAAACTGGCATGTAAAATTGTCCGCAGCTGTTCCTCTCTGAAGACGTAAGGCAGGAAGAGCAAGTGTCCCATCATTCCCTCAGCTTAGCGAGGGAGTTAACGTGGTCTGCCTTCTCCAGCTGGCCATCATTTGGAGATCTTTCTAAACTGAACCCGAGAGCATCCCCATTTCCTCTGACCTGCTCATGCCCCATTCCTTGCTGCTATAAAATTTGAATAAATGTGATTACATCGAAGTAAAAGAAAAAAAAACATTTGCATGGCTAAACAAATAAATAAAACATTTTTTCCCCAAAAGCAAACAAACCCCAAAGCGTAATAAGCTGGGGAAAATATTTCCAAGTCAGATCACAAACAGTCCATACTTCCTAGAAATGTAGTAGGAAAAGACCACAAACATTCAAATCAAAACTGAACACAGAGCTCAGGGGAAAGGAGATGTAAGAGACCTTTAACCATGGGGGCGCTGCAGACTTCCTATGGGAACAGAAATTTCCGGGACAGCATGGAAATAACATATTTTGCCTGTAAGTCTGGGCACATTTCCCACCAGATAGATAACGTAGTAGGGACACAGACACTCTCGTACTTTGTTAATAGGGGTATAAATGGAATAGCTCCCCGCGGCAGGGAGGGGTGCAGGGAGAACTTGGCAGGGTTTAACCTAGTGTAAGTTAATTCAGAGTTCGATTCTGGAATCTGCACTGTGGGATTTGATCTGGAAGGCAGGCCTGTGCTGGGAAAAGGGACCTCATCCCAACAGTGTCTGTGGTCCAGAAACGCCGAGGTCCATCACGAGGAAACAGTTGGTTAGCTGACAGCTCGGCAGAAATCCCTTATTTAACAATATTGTGAATGGGAAGCATGCCTGTCTATTATCATATCTATTATATGTAACATCTATTATCATAGATAATACAAACCACAGGTGTGGAGTGCACAGTGGTGCCTTTACCCTGTCTTACAACTGTGCACCTAAGACCCCCCCCTCCCCAGTTGTTCCCTCATCCCCGTCTTCACGGCACCTCAGTGATTCTACTTACTCTCTGCCAGTCTGCACAGCCGCTGGGATCTGGGAAATTTCTGCACGTGCAAAGCACATCAGAGGGCTGGAATCTGCTGCAGTATGCTGAGGATGGACTGGCCTCCACTTGCAGCAAACCCCTGTATGGGAGTAAGAGCCCAAGTGAGCATCATCAAAGACATGAATAAGACCCGTCAGCATTGTTGCCTTGTCTCATGTAGGGAAAAAAAAAAAAAAAAAAAAGCAAAAGTGTTGCCTTTGGCCTGCGGATCTTGCCCAAGCTGTTTGCTTTTCTGATGCTGTCCTGCATTCTGGCTTTGGTCCCCTGGCAGTTTTCTGGAAATGTCTGAGATTTCCCCCTGTGCTTGGAGTGCACATCTGTACCCTTCCTCCTGTCACAGGGGCTCCAGGTCCCAAGTTCTGCCACCTCCTTCACTGATGGTCCTCACCCACCCCTACCCACACAATCTGTTTGTTTCCTACATAGTACTCAGCACTAGATGCATGAGAATATGCGTGTATGGCGTATTGTGGGTGTGATTTAATTTGCAGATCTGGGAGAGAGCCTTCCATTCCTGCTGGGCTCAGTCTGCTGCGGGCCGGTGCTGGTTCACTGTGCCTGGGGCACCTGCACCCTGACCCGTGCGATGCGCATCACCCTCTAAGGCCTCTGTCCCCACAGCTGAGCTGTGACAAGAGCACTGTATGTTCATTCCCTGCTCGGTATGTCGCTACAGACGAGTAACCAACCTCACAGTGAAGGATGAGCGGAGAAACGAACAGAAAAATAAGTGAAGGCAGGACAAAGACGTAAGCCCCCTGAATGAAAGCGGCAGAGTGCGTGGTAGACCAGAGGGGTTTTGACTTTGCCACTGCTCCTCAGAGTATTTCAGAGTTCTTCTCTACCCAGGCCTCTCTGGATGGAGTGCAAGCCCTGCGCCCCGGAAAGCTGGTTCTGGCTGGATCCCTAATGTGCCCCAGCTCCCTCTTTCCATGGTGTCCAGCCTTCAGGAACTGTAACTAAACGAAGCATGACATTGACAAGGAAAGGAAAGCGAAAGCAAAAGCTGGAGCAGATAGGTCCCTGTGCCCCCTTGCGTTTCCCAGCCCTGGAGGCTTTTCACACCTTTTTCGTTTTTATTTATGCGGGGGGGGGGATGTCGGGGTCACCATACAACTTGGGGAGTTAGTTCTCTCCTTCAGCCTTGTTGTAGCAGTCATTTCTGCTGCTGTAGCCTGGTTCAGGCTAGCTGATCAACAAGCTTCTGGCTGATTTTTTTTTCTACCTCCCTTCTTGCCTTAGGCATGTTGTGATTACAGATGTGAGCTACTACATCTGGCATTGGATTTCAACATGGATTCTGCAGATCAGATCCAGGTCATCAGACTTACACAGCAGACATTGTCTGCCTGAGCTGTCTGCCCAAACAGTTTGTTTTTTTTTTTTTGGATCCTGGGAATGGAACCCAAAACATTTCTCCCGCACTGCCGGATCTTCGCTGTTGTCTTTTCATTATTTGTTCTTTAATGCATTGGCAGTGTTTCCGTTCACAAATATGGTTGGCTGTTGTAGTTTGAATGTAATTGGCACCCATACGTCCATGGGGAGGGCTCTATTGGGAGGCGTGGTCTTGTTGGAGGAAGTGTATCACTGTGGGGGCGGACTTTGAGGTCTCCTTTGATTAAGCTTCCTCAGTGTCACAGTGCACTTCCTGTTGCCTTCTTATCAAGATGTAGCCAGCACCACGTCTGCCTGCACGCCGTCATGCCTGCTGCCGTGATGCTAATGGGCTGAACCACTGAAACTGTAAGCTGCCACCTCAATGAAATGTTTTTGCTTTATAAAGAGTTGCTGTGGCCATGGTGTCTCTTCACAGCAATAGAAATCCCAGCTAAGACATTGGTGGAATGTTTGAAAGAGCCTGGTGGTTTCCCAGGATAATAAATGCTTTTATAAAAGTCCCCGTAATGGAGTCCCCAAAACCTAGAAACCTCCATATGTGGGATGTCATTGTCACTCGTTCCAATTTCTCCTGTCTAGCCTTAATTCTCACTCCAGGTAGTGACTCAATTGCAGTTCGTTAGCTGTTATGTTTACTTGTCTCACGCAATCAGAAAACACTGCATCATCCTTCTGAAGGCCCCCTCCCTAGAACTATGCCCACCTTTATCCTTCCACAAGCCCTCCTGTCTTAGCACCGCCTTCTGCATGGCTTTGCACTCTGCTCAGTGCCTCCTGTTCCTCTGAGTCTGTCAGCTGGTGCCTGACCAGCCTGCAACATCTCTGGGTGGCGCTCATCTCAGGGCTGTGGGTGGCGCCCCTGCTGACCTGTTCTCGCAGTTAGCCCTTTTACCAAATTCCTGTTCATCCCCCTAGGACCCAATGAGGTCTCATCCCTAACCCTTTAATTTGCCGCAGAGGGAGGTGTGCTTGTTGGTTTGGATTCCGGTTCATTTCGCTAATGGACAAAGGTTTCTCCTCCACCCATGTCTTCTTGAAAGAAAGGATTTAGCTGAGAGACAGAGACAGCAGCAGTTTAGACAGACGTTTATTTAGTAAAGCAAAGCATATACTACTAGGAGGACTGCAGTGGGTGGTCCGTGAGGCGGATGATCCACAGCCCATTGGGTCCTATGTTGTGGTTTTAGGAGAAGTTTCTTATGAATATTCATAAAATGGATAGCATGGTCCTTAAATCCTAACCCTTAATATGGACCAGCTTTCCATTTTAGGATATTTTTTCCCATGATCTTGAAAAGCTAACAAAGAGGGTCAAAATCATACTGTAAATGATGTTAGGATGACCCCGGGGTCTCTTTAGGTCATGGACTTTTGCACAGGCCCCCCAATTCAGAATATGCCCTGGTGCCGTTGTCTAATGGAGGAGGAAGACCCTAACTGCAGCTTCAGGAATGCTTACCACAGAGGGACGTTTTGACTGTTGGAAGACAGTGTCCTTGGGTCCCTCATCTTCCTGCCCAACCAGAAACCAAACAGACCCAGCTGCTGTTTTCCTTGGGTCTCTAATACCTGCCCCCCCATCTCAGTTTTGCCCTCATTTTGTACAAAGTTGCAGAATTCTGGCTATCTGTTCTCTTCCTCTGGATATACCTGATGGCCAGGTTTCTTCAATGGTTTTATCTTGCAGCTTTGAAACAACCCTTAAGGAAGCTTTGTTAAATATCGGTGCTTTTTAAAAAGGCCTAAATATCTTGCCCTTATACAAACCCTAATCTCGAGCTCGCTAAAAAACCAGAATTTGATCGGATATGATGTGTTGTGGGAAAAGAAGTTCAGTTTGTGCCGCCACCTGAAGATGATGGGCAGTCCACGGTGGACCTTGTATCCGGTCCCTCTGCAGGCCTGGCTGTCATATTCTATTTTCAGATGCTACTGGAACCACGCTTCATGTAGCAGTTTATTAAACAGCAACATTTTATATATTAATAAGTGGCTTTGTCGCAACAAGATTGCATGCCTTACAATGGTGATTCTTTATATTTGAAAACATCGCTAATTAGACTTCTTTTCCTGAAAGTCAAAAGATGTAATTTATCTCGCAGTTATGCATAAATTGGAGCGCTGCTGGGTGCCACCGCCATTGTCATTAAAACATTATTTGGTAAATTAGATCTGTATTTAGTTCAGATCTAATGATTGAAATAGTATTGTGACTGAGTGCTCCCCTGTGTGGATTCTCCTGCTGTCATCTCCTGTCACAGCTTCTTCTCTGCATCCAACGCTGCAGACCATCCCAGAGAAGTCTGGGTCCCCCTGTGGACTCTCGCATCCCACCTGTCTGTCCCCATGCGAAGCAATGGGACAATGTGTGCAATTCCATCTCCGCATCCCCAGCCTTTCAAACCTGTTCCAATTCTTCCTTCTGGATTTCCTTTATCCTTCATGAAGAAGCCTCTCAGAAGGCATAGACCCCAGGCTTTGACATTCACAGTTAACACTGGAGCCGCACGGTTGTGTGATTCTGTTGGGCATCACTCAGACCCCTTCTGCTACTGGGCAGCCAAACGTTGTTGGACTGAATCAGAAATCAACTCCAGGATGGAAGTCTTATCGGGGATGGACACTCCATAGATGATCAGTTAAGAGCAGGTGTGATTCTACTTCTGTGGGTGGCAGAATCCCTGGGGCAATGCAAACACACAGGAAGACTGACTGATTCCCAGTGGTCTGTCACCCCAAAATGGACTGGGCCAGGTTGGCTCCAAGGCCCAGATGTATCAGATGAAAATTAAAACTAAATTAATTAAAATTAATGTACTGTTTGCTGGGGGAAAAATATTATGACCTAAATTTAGATCTATTTTTTGTGCCTCCTTCTGTTGTTTTATTTGGAAAATGGTATCTTAAAATAGCTTGCTTCATCATTAAAGAGAAGAATGTAACATTGTTTAATTGAAAGCAATCCAGTTGACAGTTGACTTCTGTCCTTCTGTCTGAGTGTTGAACCGACAGTGGCAGATCAACAGCTAAGATGTTGATGAAAGAGGCCATGGGCACATGCTCAGCCAGACTTGGAGTCAGCATCCATCCTGCTTCTGGCAACTTTGACACAAGCTAGAGTCATCTGAGAAGAGGGGCCCTCAATTGAGAAAAAATGCCTCCACAAGATCATGCTGTAGGCAAGCCTGTAGGGCATTTTCTTAATTAATGATTGATGGGGGAGGGCCCAGTGCATTGTGGGTGGTGCCATCCCTAGTGCTCCTGGGTTCTATAAAAAAGCAGGCTGAGCAAGCCACGAGAAGCAAGCCAGTAAACGGCATCCCGTCCCCCGTACCCCCCCCCTGACATCTGTATCTCCCTGTTTGAGTTCCTGTCCTGACTTCCTCAGTGACAGACTGCTTTCTGGAAGTATAACTGAAATGAATCAGTTCTTCCCAAGTTGCCGTTGAACACTTTTGTCACCACAATAGAGAAGTAACCAAAACAACGTCTATCAAAGTCACCGATTGTTGCGGGAGGTCCTTCCGCTCCTCCAACCAATAGCTGCTGAGATACCAGCCCATTGGGGCGTGGTCTCTCCCCCTTTAAAAGGTGACTTTCCCTCCGTTCGCTCTCTTCACTTCCTGCTCCGCCGGCAACTAGACTCCCTTCCTGGTTGCGCAGACGGTGATCTGTAAGTTTTTCCCCTTTAAATAAATACCACCCTATTAATCATAATTATTAACTGGTGTGGCATTGTTCGTGACTTACGCCTTCATCTGGCGCCCAACGTGGGGCTTAGGACCTCTCCTTCCCCCCCCCCCCCGCTCGGCTGCCGGCCGCGAGTTCGGCTTGGCACGAGCCCTCCCTTCCTCAGCCGCGGCTGGCGACCTTGTGGCCTGTGCCTTGCGGCAGCCTTGTAGCCTGTGCCTTGTGCGTGGAGCCAGCAGTTTAATATAAATTATCACGCACTGGCTTTTCTTGCTGCAGTTCTTTATATTTTCCCTTTAGACACCTCAGGTTGACTTCAAGTCCCCACGCACCCTATCATCTGCCTCTCTACGTGGATTTAAACTCCACAGGCCCGCGTAGTCTCTGCCTGCATGGTTTGCTCTTTTCTGAGTCGTTTTTTAAATCTCCATTGCAAGTACAGCTCTTAAGCAATGCGAACCAGAGCACACGGTTGCCGAAAGCTGCAACCCCTCAGGGTGACTCTGTCACATGGAGGCATACACGGCTTCTGGGTTACTCTTCTCTACCCCTGGATTCTGAGTTTAAGGTTTCGTGTACGGAATTGATTTAATTACATTTACTTTGTTGAGCAACTTGCATTTCCCAGTTTTTTAGCAAATACTAGGCGGACGCCATTTTCGTTGCGACTTGGCAACAGCGCCACCTGCTGGATAACAGATAATATGGCAGATTTTGTTTCCAACATGAATTTTACTGTTTTGGCTGCCAATACAATGGGATATATCATGCAAGGTTTATATGACTATGAGAATAACTTAATTTACTGGTTACTAAGTTTCAGTATTCTTTTGAATATTCTATCATTTAGGAAGAATATGGCACTCCCAAGAACCATACTATCTTTACTAGAAACTCATGCAGGTCAGGAGATTCAGGATTCAAAAGAGGCAATAATAAAGACAATAATAAAAAGACTTGAAATTCTTGAAGAAATTATTGGAGCTGGTGAACAGAATAATAAGGCACAAGGACAGGATACAATGACAACACCAGCTATTAGAACTGGCTTACCCAGGGTTTTAGCGGCATACCCTATACTTAATTCTGACAGAGCGTCAACTTCTAAAGGTTCAAAGGGAGTCAGAGAAGCTAGATGGATGCCAATAACAATGAATGATCTAAAAAAAATTAAGCAGGCTATTGTTAATTTTGGCTTGCACAATGAATATATAAAGGAAATGATAAGGACTTGGGCTTCTAATGCTAGAGCTACCCCCTATGATTTCCATCAGTTAATGTCTGCAGTTTTAGATAAGGGACCTTCCTTCATGTTTGGAATTTATTTCAGAGAAGAATCCAAACATATGGAACAGCAAGGAAGAGCAAAAGGTGTCGAGGTTTCCCAAGATCAAATTCTTGATGCAGGAGAATATGCTGATCCACAGGTCCAAGCTCTTTATGACGATGAAGTACTGTCTCTATGTCACCAAGCAACTTTAAATGCTTGGAATAGGATACAAGATCCAACAAAAAGGGTTAAATCATATACCAGAATTAGGCAGGGACAGAGAGAACCCTTTATTGACTTTTTGCAAAGATTAATTAAGGCTCTGGACATAGGGGTAACAGACCCAGAATCTAGACGAATACTTCTTGAATCTCTAGCTTTTGAGAATGCAAACATAGAATGCAAAAAGATAATTGGGCCTTTAAAGTCTAGATCAGCACCTATGGATGAATGGATTCAGCATACAATGAATGTTGAGACATTTAGCTATAATGATGAATCTTGGGTAGGAGAAGCGATTTCCACAGCAATGAGGAGACATCAAACTGCCAGATGTTTTAATTGTGGTAAATTAGGACATCTGAAAAGGGATTGCAGGCACAGAATTTCTAGGAATATCTCCTCTGGGAATGACAAAAATAGGAGACCTAGGCCTTCAAATATATGTAGGAGATGCGGTAAAGGCCGTCATTGGTCCAACGAATGCAGGTCAACAACAGACAAACAAGACAACCCGATACCGTCGGGAAACTCCTTGAGGGGCCTCTCGCAGGCCCCCAAGCCAACAATGGCCCAGTCATTCCCAGTCACAATGGAGAATGTGCCTCACCAAGAAAATTAAAAGCTGCAATTTCTGCAGTAAAAAGTAATACTGGTCTAAATGATGAATTATGCATAGAGAATGAGTCAAAAAACCCAGTAAGACAGAGTAAACGTATATTTTGGCAGACTTCTATTAACGATCAAAGACCAAAGCTAAAAGTCTGTATAAATGGCACTTTTATTGAAGGCTTATTAAACACAGATGCAGATGTAAGTATCATTACCCCAGAATCTTGGCATCCAAATTGGCCTCTTCAAGAGGTAGATGTTCGGTTTCTGGAAATTGGAACCCTATCTCATGTAAAACAAAGCACAAGATGGGTTGAATGCATAGGGCCCGAAGGGCAAATAGGAAAACTAAGGCCATATATAGCCAATATTGCAATTAATTTATGGGGCCGTGACCTGCTACAGCAATGGAATACCCAGATTAACATTCCTGTAGTTCCAGGAACTCATAATTCTGGGAAAGAGATGATGAGGTATTATAGAAAAAGGTCACCAGCCATTCAGGCTGTACAAGAACATACAGCAAATACCAAACTTTTAGAGGTACCAACAGCCCTACCTTTAAAATGGCTAACTGAGAAGCCAATATGGATCAAACAATGGCCTCTAGCTGAAGATAAATTGCAGGCATTGGAACAACTCATGCAAGAGCAACTAGATGCTCACCATATTGAAGAATCAACCAGCCCTTGGAATTCTCCTATGTTTGTTGTAAAAAAGAAATCTGGTAAATGGAGAATGATGACAAATCTAAGAGCTGTCAACAAAGTAATTCAACCTATGGGCCCACTACAATCTGGAATCCCTTTGCCTTCTCTGTTACCAAAAGGATGGCCTCTTATAGTTATTGATTTGAAAGATTGTTTTTTCACTATACCGTTACAAGAAAAGGATAGAGAAAAATTTGCCTTCACAGTGCCTACTTATAATAATTCTCAAAGGAATAACAGGCTCCCAAGAACTCACTTCCAGTGACCTGTTTCCTCCAGCCAAGCCCCACCTCCCAAAGTCTCCAGAACCTCCAAATATAGCGCCACCGGTTAGGGACTAAGCTTTCAAACTATGAGCCTGGCAGGAACCTTTCAGGTTCAGATCAGAACAGTGGATGAATGCCTGCAGAACTTACCAGAGTCTCCCCTCCCTGCAATCAGTCCTGCAGCAGAACTGGTGTGTGGGAGAAGTAAGTGCCTTAGTTTGTCAGCTCCCTCCCATTGGAGCTTCAGTGGGGTTTGAGAGTCCCAGGCTTGCAGGTTGCTGTGCTCCCACACATCCACAGAGAAGCCATTTGGGGTTCGGACTTTAAGTGGAAATGAATTGGCACTCCCCACAGTACTCCAAGCTTTATACTTTCAATTAGTATTTGCATAATCACCCATGTCTATCAATGGGGAATCTGTGATTTGGTCCTAACAACTGTGTAATGCTTTTCTTTGAAGTCTGCAAGAAATTCATAGTCTCAAATTAATTTTCCTTGCTGTACATAAATTAATTCTTTTTTTTTTGGTTTTTTTTTTTTTTTTTTTTTTTGGTTTTTCGGGATAGGGTTTCTCTGTGGTTTTCAGAGTCTGTCCTGGAACTAGCTCTTGTAGACCAGGCTGGTCTCGAACTCACAGAGATCCGCCTGCCTCTGCCTCCCGAGTGCTGGGATTAAAGGCGTGCGCCACCTTTTCCGCTTAACAACAAGATAACTGAAATAAAACTTCATTTTCAATAAACAAGCCAGCAGGCAACATCAGACCTGGCAGTTCTGGTAGCAAGCTCTGCACCTACCGGAGGCCAAGGGAACATGAGCAAAATGGAGGCCTGTGTCCAGCATAGACGGAATGCCTTGTCATTTCTTGGTAAGGGGGTGGGGGAGTGGGTGTAAGCTGGTTTCACCCAGTCCCTTTTCTTACATCTGGCATCTGGTCAAACCGGTTTGGACTTGCATTCCAGGAGTCAGCTGTGAGATCAGGGAGAGCTGCCTCCTGTCCCACTGAAATGATAAGGACATAGACCTGGGCGGAGGCCTCCAGAGCACAGAGCCCTGTACAGAGCACAGTGATGAACATGGAGTAGAGTTGGATATAGGTCATGGTCCTTACTTACTTCTAAATCTCAGTGTGTACTGAACCAGCAGAGAAACAATCGAGGCAGGTCTCTTGTGTGGAGGATGTTTTGTCCCAGCTGACAGCAAGGCAAGTGCATTCTGTCTGTAGCAGGAACACTTGAGCTACAAGAGCTGGCTCTGACTGCAACAGATAACTCCTGTCCCTACTGAGGCAAAGAGCCCATGTTTCTGCAGCATCTTTGATGCCTCCTTGGTATCAGAGCCATGAATCCCATCCATGTTCCTAGACGTTCACTTCTGTTATCTCTTTGACTCCCACTTTGGAGCCGAGTCCTGCTTGGTCTTCGAGCATTGCAGGAGTGTGCTCTGGCTCCCTGTCCTGGCCATCTTCCTTGGGTAGTTGTTAGAGGAGAGTGAATGCTGTGATACTTTTCTGCTGGGTAGCAGCACTGTGTTAAGATGTGGTTTGGCAAAGATCCTGCAGTCCTTTGTAGCAAGAAGCTATATTAATCTCACTTGATTGTTAAAAAGCATCCCTAATGGAATTTCAATTGCACTGCAGCCCCTGGATAAACCTGCCTAATTCTGTTAAAAAGTCTGAGATGAAAACATATTTCACTGACAGAGAGCTGAGCTTTAGTTTCTGTTGTGGATATAAACTACCCTGAAATGTAGACACACTGAATAGCTACATTTTTACTGTGTTCATAATTTTGTGATGGAGGAATTTAGGAAGGGCACAGTGGAAATATTTTACTTGTGACTGCAGTTCCCACAGATGGCTGGGACATTGGACTGGGGCCTGAAGTTTGGGGTCATAGTTGTGACTATCGGTCAACTTTCTTGGCTCTCTGTGGTGTGTGTCCTCGAGAAGATTCTTGTTAAGGATTGGATCTTAAAAGTTCCTCAAAACCACATGTCCTGAAGGTTTGGCCCCCAGTGCAGCAGAGTTCAAAGGTGGGGCTTTGGAATGTGATTGGATCAGGGATCTGACCTCCCTTGATGGTTTATAGCTTTATGGGCTATGGGAGGCAATAGAGATTATGGGTAGTGGAATCTCCTTGGAGAAGGGCAGTCACTGGCTGGTGTGTGTCCTTGAAGGGCATTTGTGGTCCTGTAGTCTCCCTCTCTCCCCTTCCTGACTGCACGAGTTGAACAGCTCTTCTCTACCCAGTACTCTGTCTCACAAGCCCAGGAAAAAAGGGAGACAAATGACCTTGGACTGAAACTGTGAGCTGGTTTAGTAACAGGACTTTTATTATTATTATTATTATTATTTATTTATTTATTAAAGATTACTGTCTCGAGCCGAGCGGTGGTGGCGCACGCCTTTAATCGCAGCACTTGGGAGGCAGAGGCAGGCGGATCTCTGTGAGTTCGAGACCAGCCTGGTCTACAAGAGCTAGTTCCAGGACAGGCTCCAAAAACCACAGAGAAACCCTGTCTCGAAAAACCAAAAAAAAAAAAAAAAAAAAAAAGATTACTGTCTCTTCCCCGCCACCGCCTCCCATATCCCTCTTCCTCCCCCAGTCAACTCCTCCTCTCTCATCAGTCCAAAGAGCAGACCGGGTTCCCTGCCCTGTGGGGAGTCCAAGGACCTCTCACCTCCTTCCAGGTCTAGTAAGGTGAACATCCAAACAGCCTAGGCTCCCACAAAGCCAGTACGTGCAGTAAGATCAAAACCCAGTGCCATTGTTCTTGACTTCTCAGCAGTCCTCATTGTCTGCTATGTTCAGCGAGTCCAGTTTTATCCCATGCTTTTTCAGACCCAGTCCAGCTGGCCTTAGTGAGTTCCCGAAAGAACATCCCCATTGTCTCTGTGTGTGGGTGCACCTCTTGCGGTCCTGAGTTCCTTGCTCGTGCTCTCTCTCCTTCTGCTCCTGATTTGGACCTTGGGGTTGTAGTCCGGTGCTCCAATGTGGGACTCTAACAGGACTTTTCTAATGTACTTTGTCCCAGTGGCTGAAAGTTGATAGACACAGTTGTTCCTCTCACATACTGTAGCAAAACAGAGGCTGCACAGCTGGGAGCAGCTGCCACACCAGCTTCCTAGCTCTCCGTGGCCTTTCCATGTGTGTCTGTCTGTGCCCACTTCATGACGTCATGCTTGTTTCATGGTATCTAGCTTCTCCTGGGGTGCTTTGGGCCAAAGCTGCTTGGATCCTTATGACTCATCTTTCTGTTTGAGTGTCATTTCTAGCACCTTCTCTTGTTCAAGCAAACCACAAAGGCTGGCCCATATGCACGGGGTAGGAATTAGACCTTCCTGCTCAACAGGAAGAGAAGCAGCCTCTGATGTTCCACAAAAAGCTTCTTTTAAATTTCAACTTTAAAGTATTTGAACACCCTCAGATGAGACTCAACATAATGTCCCACTTGAATATTTAATATTTTGTTCAGATGTTTCATATAATGGCAGAGACCATTTCATCGGAGCCCTTAAGATCTTCAAACTGTGAAGGCGCCCTCAGAACGGATGTGTATGAGAAAGGAGCTGCTGGGGATGAATGGCCATCTTGGAAGATGCTCCTGCGCTTTTGGGTAGAGCATTCTGTCCTGCTGGTGGCAGTCACCTAGTTTCTAGCAAACAGCTGGAGCTGCTTAGAAGTAATGGTCACCGTAGTGTGTGACAACCATAACATCTGCCCCGGGTCTTCTGAGGTTGTCTTCTGGGTGACTGTGTTCCGAGAAAGTTGATGCATTGTACCATAGATTGGGCAGGACGAACAGCAGAAAGTTCCTTGTGTCTCAGTGCCATGGAGGCTGAAGCCTGAAATAGTTGTCTTGTTTACTCTTTGGCTCTTTGAGGGTCCCGCCACCCAGTTCCCAAATAAATCACACATAAGAGTCTTATTCTTTCCTATGAATGCCTGGCCTTAGCTTGGCTTGCTTCTTGCCAACTTTTCTTAAATTTTCTTGTCTGGTTTTTTGATTCTGGACTTTTAACCATCTCTATACCTTTCTTTACTTCCATGACTTGCTGTGTAGCTGGGCGGCTGACCCCCTGGAGTCCTCCTCTCCTCTTTCGGAGCCTTGATTCCTCTTCCCAGATTTCTCCTCCTGTTTCTTCTCTCTGTCTGGCAGCCCCACCTATCCTTTCTCCTGCCTGGCTATCAGCCGTTCAGCTCTTTCTTAGACCAATCAGGTGTTTTAGACAGGCAAAGTAACACAGCTTCCCAAAGTTAAACCAATACAACATAAAAGAATGCAACACATCATTGTATCATTAAACAAATACTCCACAGCATAAACAAATGTAGCAAGTCTTCAGCCAATATTCTACAGGCCTGAGATGATGGTGTTGGCAGGGTTGCTCCCTTCTGACAGCTTCAACAAAGAGCCCTTTTCCGGACTCTCTACAGGCTTTGACGGCACACTTCTTCCCTTTGGTTCACAGGTGCATCATTCTGTTATGTCCCCTTCTGGTGGCACAGCATCCTCCCTATGTGCATGTCTGTCTGCTCAGCTCTCTCCTTTGCATGAGGACACTGTTGGATTGTACTGGGAGCCCTCTATTCTACTGCAGTCTAATATTAATGGATACTATCTTGAATTAAAATAAGACAGTTGAGGTGTTAGGGGTTGGGATGCCAATATATGAGTTTCAAGGAGACAAGAATTCAACTTACAAAGTAGGATTGCCTTTGAAATTAAAAAGTTCTAACTTTTCCTTGGGAAGTAAAAGAAAGCAGATAAAGACACAAGAATAATTTAACACCATAAATAAATACAAATCAGAACAGAAGGGTATAATACTGAAGAGAGTAAGGTCATTGAATTTTATTATTAATGCATTTTAAAGCACGTAGCTGTCCATTTTCCCCTCCAGACTACGTGCCCCTGATGGAAGTGCCTGTATCTTTCACCATGGGTGGAATGTGACCTATGAGGAGGTGGCTCTCTGGGACGTGACTTCAGATATCTGTCCAGGCTGCCCCTAGCACAGGGCCCAATTAACAGTTACCTTTTCCTTCTTCTGGCACTAATGATTCCCCTGTGAGACGCCTCACTGACCCTTCCTGGACCCATCTTTTCTGGGCTCAGATCAGGAACTGCAGACATTTTGTATAGCGTTTTAAGACAATCTGTGTGGTAACGGTTATTTTAATTTAGATTATGAGTCATCTCTTCTCTTAATTATTTATGCACTAACTTATTCATATCCTCTAAAATTTTTATTGTAATTTATTTAATCAATGAAAACACTGCATTTGTACATATTTGTATGACAGAGTATCATTTCAATAATATGTACCATGTATAATGTCATATAGGCTACATAGCATATTTATTACCCGAAGCATTCATGTCTTTGCACTGGGAGCCTTCGACAGCTTTCCTGTTAGCTATTTTAAGTACACAGTGTTGGCGCTGAGGTTTTCCTACTGTGTCAGAGAATGGGAGGCACTCGTCCTATGCCAGGGTACTTATGTGCCGTTGTTCATCCTCTCTCCGCTCCCCTCACCACCTTCTCCAGCCCAGGCAACCACAGTTCTGTTCTCTGCTTCAATGAGATCAGCTTTTAGCACAGCTCTTCGTGTTGCTTCCAATTCTTCTCAAGGTAGGTTGTGACCACTCCCCTGGCCTCTTCCTGGTTTCCCAGGACGGCATGAAGAACTGTTTGCTGATGTCACTCTTCGTGTCCCAGCGGATGTTGTTAGGATCCCACTGCTCCATCAGCAGGGACTCTGTTGCCCTCCCCACCCTCAGCTCCCACAACTGTCTCTTTCTTGGCAGGGTCACACACTGTAGTCCATGCTGGCATGGGATTGGCTATGTAGCCAGACTGTCCTTGCTTCTCCTGCCTCAACCTCCTAAAGCTGGGATTACATATGAGCTCTAGGGATTTCCTCTTTCCTTTCATCTGTTTTTCTCAAAGCAAGAGGAGTCCAGTAGCTTCCTGGACTTTGGGTGAGCCTCACATTGGGATGCATTTTATTAAGGTGCATCTTATTTTGGTGGTCTGTAGTGTTATCCTAACGAGCAGTAGATTATCACATAGAGTGTGTAAATTATTGGCACATGTTAT
Source organism: Neodon shergylaensis (assembly GCA_025134845.1). NCBI lineage: Eukaryota > Metazoa > Chordata > Mammalia > Rodentia > Cricetidae > Neodon > Neodon shergylaensis. The sequence continues at coordinate 3,976,004 of JABTXL010001975.1, read as the reverse complement.
TCATGTGTTAGTGCCGTGAGCTTCTTGTCCTTGCCCAGTCCTTCCAGAGCTGATGGCTGGCAGACTAGCCTTGTGGCACTGCAGTTGTGTTTTGGGGCGACGTCCCATTCCTCTCCTTAGACACCCTGCTCTCCACCTCCTCTGCTCGCGTGGATTAAAGCTGGGGGTGTGAGGATGGAGTTTTGGTCTATCAGGCACCAACACCCCTCCCCAACATCCCTGAATTACCAGGAGCTTAAAGCATGAATGCTTTATTTCTGGCATTGAGTAGGTCTGCCACCTGGAGATGATGGCACTTGCAAAGGTGAATAGCTTATCTTAGCCAGGATGCTCAGCTTGTCTTCTTGGTATACTGCCACTGATGGGCACGGGCGTGCCAGGGTTCATGCTGTGCATTCATGCGTGTTAGCACCACGTTGTCACTGATGGGCATGGGTGTGCCAGGGTTCACACTGTACATTCATGCTCAGATGCTCTCTGGGAATCCTCTAGTTTTGTAGATTGTTCTTAGAATGATGAGATGCCCAACCTGTAATGCTGGATCTTTCCTGCATGCCAGAAGGCAGATGCTGGCTAGTGACCAACATGCTTCTGCTGCAGACTGAGAAGCAGTCCCCTTTGGTGTTGCTGAAAACCATGCTCTCACATTTTTCTTCCTATATCAAGCAGGCAAACATTACAGGAAGCCCATTCGTTCTGACCGGAACTCATCTCTTACACAACTAATTTGATTTGGGGATAGAATCAGGGCAGGGACAGCTTACTGGCGTGCTGTAGGGGTTGTGAAGCATAAAACTTGTGCCCAGCTCTGGGGATCTGAGCAGCCAGCATCCACTTATTTATGAAGGCAGCTCGCAGGGAGGCTGAGTGCGACTGTGGGAGGTATTTATGCTTTGTGATTGCTGTTTGGACTTCTAAGACAAGCTTCATTGTTTAGAACAGTTCACATTTATGGAGAACTGGGGTCGCTGTCCAAAGAACACCCTGTGTTTCCCCCATTAGTGGTGTCTTGGATTTGCACAGGACATTTATGAAAATTAATGAGCTAGCGCTGATGTAGAGTTATTAATTCAAACAAACCCATAGTCTACACGTGTTTCTTTAGTGTATACCCAGATCTCACCCAGGATGTCACATGTTAGGAGTTGAATCTGATATGACCCCATAGACTCATGTATTGAACACCTGGTCCCCAGCTGTGACACTGTTTTGAAGGTTATAGTCTGGGAAGTTGGGTCTGTCTGGGAGTAGGTCACAAGGGTCAGGCTTTTGAAGTTTATACCCACTCTTAGCTCTGGCCTGCCTTCTGGTCCTCCCTGAAGGAGTCTTCACAGCGTACTCCCTCCTGCTCCAAGACCTGAGCTGTTCCCACCGGGATAGACGAAATCCCTGCAGAACTGCGAGCCCAAACACATCTTCCTCTTGAGTTGTTTCTGCTAGACATCTTGTCACGGTCATGTGAAGTGTGAGCAATACTTTCATTATGCCCCGTCACTGTGTCTCCTTATATTCTCTCGGCTGTGCCCTTGGCCTTCTGAAAAATACTGGTCAGAAATTCTGTAGGATGCCCCCCTCTCTATCTCTCTGATAATCTGTTTGACATTTGTATTTGGTGGCATGTGTAGGCAGAAGACCACTGGGCAAAGGGGCCCTCTCATCCCATTATTTCAAAGTTTATGAAGTCATAGTGTGTATTGTGCTTGAGGTGAACCTTGGTCACATGACTAAGGAAGTGGTATTCGGGTTTCTTTAGGACGAGCTACCTTCTTTCTCACTGCACTCTTGTTGGATGAAGTCCCTCTCTGTAGCCCTTACCTGAGGCATGAGGAGTGACCCTCCTCCAGCCTGAGGGTGAAGGCTCTGCATGAGCTATTTGTGAGTCTTCTGCTTGTGAGATTTCTTTCTTCATTATTTATTTCCTTATATAAATAAAGACATGTGACTCTTTATATTTCTGTTATAGTCAGTATTACTTCATTATGTTGCCAAAATTATTTCCGTTCAGCTCCAGTGTCCCTTTAATACAACCCCAGCATTGTGAGGCCATTGACTTTTGTCTTTTTTTTTTTTTTTAAAGTTCTGGAAATTGAACCTGGGACCCCTCACCTGTGCTAGGTAAATGTTTTTCCACTGAGCTGTATCCCAACCTGAGCCATCGTTTCTCTACTTTCTGCTCATCCTATGCTTCTCACCTAGTTCCTGAACAGCCAGTTCTCCGAGGAGGCTGGATTCTGGATCTCTTTTTTGTTAGAGAATGGTATTAGGAAATCTGGATGCTGGGCTATTTAGTACTTTTAGAATTCTTTGCTTCTAAGACTCTCCTGACAAAATACAAAAATATATGTGCTTATTAATGTGCATACACATTATGTGTTTTACAGATGTTTCTGTCGGTAGCCACCTGTGTCTATACAAATATGAGCTCAACGTGATGTCTCAGTGACAGTCTGTGCCCTGCACTCATCCTAGCCTCCTGCCCCTGTTCTCACTTCAATAGTGAGTTGCCCCTCAACATCTGCTCTTCCTTTGTGCCCTGGTTTAATTCCAGCATGCATGTGGGGTGGTGCTTGTTGTTCACTAGAACTCCTGGTCGGGAGACAGCTTTAGCAAGTACGGTGTGTGGGTTGTTGGCACAGAGCTGCATCTGCCTGCAGGTGTGCAGGCTATGCTTGCCTTTAAGACTTGCCAGGGTCCGCACAGCCCCTACTTCAGTGGGGTCATTTTACATATTTCTAATACAGTTCTCTTGGCCTGTCATGCTCGTCACTCCATTCTAGGATTCTCTGTCACTTTAAATGATCACATTTTATTGTCAACTTTTGGGTTTATTCTTCGTGACGTATGGAACATTGGCTCAAACACATGCCTATTGTCACGTGTTCACTGTTACGGAAATGTAAGAGTAGCACCCCACTTATCTGCATTTCAGCTATCCGACCCTCCCCACTGCGGTAACGCCCTAGAAACCACTGGCTTTTTCACCGTATCTGTAGTTCTGACTTTCCAGACTGTGAGCCACATCACTGGAATTGGATAGTGAGAGCTGGGATAGGTAGACCCACGTGTGAGACAAGATAAAGAACATGGGCTGTGCTAAAGTGGGTTCTAACTATGGATGGCAGAGACTCCAAACTCATCTGTTCTCCTTGTTTTTGTCCCCCCCCCCCTTTTTTTTTTTTTGGTCTTTGGACTTCTCTGAGAAGTCCTTGTCTCAGAGCTCTTTTGGCTGTCACTCATATGACAGTCTTGGAGCACTGTTGGTGTGGGAAACCGTGGGGGTGAGGTGATTGACTATGGTCATTAAGTCTTCAGTGGGCCATCATGTACCTGAGCAGTGATCAGCACAAAGGCTTCTTAGACTTCTTCTTCTCCTTTAGGTAAGATGGGAGTGGGAAAAGACCCCTTTTCTAGATTGGAGAAAGAGCTAGTAAGGTCTGTTCTCCTGCAGAGTAGGCTGCCATGCAGGGCCTCTTGTTCACACTTCCCCAAGAACAGACTTCCTCCCTGTACACAGCCCACAGGCGATCTTCCTGGGCGCTTAGCCATGAGAACATGAAGAGTATTCTTAGAGATTAAATGCCCCCAAGTGTGGGGATTCCTAAGGGCTGGCACCCAGCAACCTTATTATTATTATTAATTATTATTTTGCTTTTAGCTCAGGCTCAAATGCCTCTAGCATTTGGCCAAGATCAATCTGTTCGGGACTCTCAATTCTATGGCTCCAGCATTGTCTCCAGATAAGCAGAGGCTAAACCCTGGCCTCACGGGCTTCAGATTCCAGAGAAGTTTGTCAGGATCCTACCTCTTTAAGGAATGTGACCAAAGCCACACATCTTCAGTGTGTTCTTCTGTGCTGTAGCTGTAGGAGCTGAAACTGGATGTTACCATTTGTCTTTTTACATACGAATTGTGCGTCCAGGTGGCTCTTTTACCAGTGAGTTGTGGGTCTGGAATCTAGGGGTCTTCACCTCTAGTCTTGGGGGTGTGGGTACTCTCTACTATGCTGTTCAGTCAGCGGCATCTCCACCTCTAATCTTGGGCATGCGCGTGTGTCTGGGCATCTCCACCTCTAATCTTGGGTGCGCACATGTGTCTGGGCATCTTCACCCTAGTCTTGGGGTGTGGTTTACTCTGTTGTACTGTTTGGCCAACGACAGCACTTAGATTCGGTAGTTGAAGAATGCAAGCTTCGGAACAGTCAAGAACGCCATGGTTAATCCAACCTGGATTCAGGTGTATTCTTGCAGAGGAAGTGAGGCTTCCCTCAGCTTTTGGCACAGAAAGACTGGGTTAATGTCTGGGTGTGTTGGAGCATGGCCCTGAGGCAGGAAGATTGCGGATTGGAGAGCAGCCTGGGCTAGACAAAAAGATGTTTCCTCAAAACAACAACAAAAACAAACCTCCACCAATTCCCTCCCCGCTCCAGACGTGGCTTGTGTTTTACAGTTGGTGTCTAGCTCCCATGTTCTTCCTCATTCCGCTGTGTCTAATTTGAAAACACAAGAGTGTCTGGAGCTCAGAAGACTCCATATTTCCATTTGTCTGAAAGTAAATGACAGCCTGCTGTAAACTGTCTTCTGGTGCCTGTAGCAATGCCCCTGGCAGCAATGAGGCACTCCTGGAACCTTCCAATGGAGGCTCCAGTTCAGTTTGAGTGGGTGGCACAGATGTCAAAATGAGATGGCCTTGCTTTTTATACTTCTGCTTTGAATAGAATTGCTATTTTAAGCGGCATATCATTAAAATGTAGGGTTTTTTTTTATATGGACCATTAAGTAAATTTGGTTTCTCATCGCTCACACTTTTGAAAAGGAAAGAAAGGGCTGTAGCAATCCGAGTGGAAGAGGACATCTGGTTGCAGAAACTGGTTACTACCTACTCTTTGCCAGTTAGCTTCTGTCTGTTGCATTAAGCCTGTAGACAGGCTGGCAAAACTGTCCCTTTACTTGTGCTGCTGAGAATTTGCCATCAGTGTATATGTTATTCTGTTGGAACTTTGAAAAGCTAGCCCCTCAATTGAGAACATTTCTGTGGAACCTGTCTGTTGGCTCCCTATGGGAACCAAGTTCAAGTAGACATTCTGTCATGTAGGACCCAAGATGCAAAAAAAAAAGGACACCACAGAGCTTCTAACTTACCTGTACCTCTCTACTGTCCCAGTGCAGAAGCCACACTTGTGACATCTTGGGAGGAGGCTGCATATGACATGAGTTTATTTGGTTGGCCTTCATCCCATGCCTTTCTGTGGGCCAGAACCAGGCTTCTTGGAAACCTCTGAAGTGGTGAGGTGTCACATGACTTGGTCACATGGCTATTGTACAAGTTCTCTGGGTTAATACATGAATAGTATTAGAATGAACACAGTTGGGGTTTTCTATGGTATATCTAATGCACTTGAGCATTTTAACGAGCCAGCAGTTATGGTAATTTTAATGGGAGATTCCTGTTCCACTTTGCATAAGTGATGAATTTAAATTTGATTGAGTCTTTGAATGCAAATCCTCAGAGAATAAAGATGAAATTCTTTAATGCGTTGTGATCCTGTCTCTGAGTATTCTGATTCAAATATTTCAGTTCTACATCATTCTATTTACCAGGGCATTTGAAAAGGAACATGGTTTTGCCTTTGGCTTTGTAATTATCATAATTTGATTACTATGCTTTTTTAATGGACCAATAGGCAGAATATGCCTGAGAATTGTGAGGTAGCAAAGTTGTAGCAGAGTTGGCATCCATGCTCTTACATGTGTGGTGGTATTGATGGTGGTAACTGTATAGGGTTATAGATGCTCCTCAGGGTAGCTCCATTTGACCTAGTACTTGAAAGTAGCAAGAACCAAAGGATATTTGGGGCCATGTACTGAGTTCTATTCAAACATTGCAGTTCTATGTAATTACCAAACCCTGAATTTCTTATTTAACTTTCAAAAATCTCCTTTAGATGGTTATTTTCATTTTTGTTTAATACAATACTTTTTCAGTAACTTGGCAAAATTATATTTGTACCAAAAATTTGTCCCCAATACAATCATACTGCATATGACTTTTGTATTGTCATTAATTTGCCTTATAACTTGAGATGGTAAGGTTCTGGCAGATGGGTTGTGTCACCAAGAATAACAGGGATCTGACTGCCCTCTCTTGTATTTTTAAAGATGGGAACTGTGCATAAGCTTAGGCATATGCAGAGTGAAGGACATGCTGCACAGAGCTGGCCTTCTGCTGCCTGCCATGACTGTCACTCACGCCTGGCCATTCTTGTCATCGGTACCCAATGCTGCTCCTTCTCCCTGAGTGAAGCCACTCTGAGACATCACACTATTTTGTTTCTAGATCCCAAAATGGTCTTGCCACCATGCCATGAACGTTCCTGTAAATATTACTCCTTTTCTTGCCAAATGTGCCTCATGTTCAGGTTTCTCTCTGTCTTTTTCTCTTCTTTTTGCTCTTGGCTGTGTCTCTCAAGGTTTTTCTTTTTTTTTAATCTCTCCTTTTTATTTTTTCCTGCTGCTGGAGACCACATGTCCATCTATGATCCTAAGATCCACATGCTAGAAAAAAATGTAGTCACATCCTGCTTAACAATGGAGACACATTTAGAAAACATGTCAATTAGTTTTATCATTGACCAGATACTATGAAGTCATTGAACAAACAGGATACTATCGGTCAGCGACCTCTTGGTATAGTCAGGAAACAGGGTGGACTTGAGATGTGGGATGCCACTTTTGGTAATAGTTAGCTGTTTCTTAGTAGATGGGAGTGCACTTCCAAATAAAGATTTTAAACTCCAGAGCACAGACCAGGGGTCTAGCTCAGTTGAGAGCGTGCTGACCTGGGTTCCACAGTGCCCTAAGTTTGATCTCCAGACCCACCTCAGTGGAGAGTATTTGTGATTTCTTATGATCCAGTGCTTAGAAAGGTAAGGACAAGGAGATCAGAAGGTCAAGGTCAACCATGGCTATATCATTGACCAAAACATCTTCATGTGGTTCATGACTACAGCTAGCTAAGTGGCTGGTTTTTTTTTTTTTTTTTGGTTTTTCGAGACAGGGTTTTTCTGTGGCTTTGGAGCCTGTCCTGGAACTAGCTCTGTAGACCAAGCTGGTCTCGAACTCACAGAGATCCGCCTGCCTCTGCCTCCCGAGTGCTGGGATTAAAGGCGTGCGCCACCATCGCCCGGCTAAGTGGCTGGTTTTAAAGTTACTTTAAAAACCACCCTCTGTAAACATTGGAGCTCGGATGGAAAGGGATCCTGGCAGTTGGGAGCCAAGGAATACTAAGTGCTCAGATGGAAAAATAGTCAGGGGCCAAGGAATACTGAGGTTTACAGCTCGGATGGAAGAAGATTCTGGCAGTCACGAGCCAGGGAATAGCACAGGTCACAGTAAGCATAGCTGCTTCCAGTCCTGCTCTAGGGAAAGGTTTCCCTAATGTAACAGTTCTGCTCCCACAGGAGAGGGCTTCCCCAGCCAAGTTGTTACAGTTTGGAGAGCAACAACTGGGCTCTGCTAATAAGGGAAGATTTCCCCAAGGGAAGGTTTCCCCAGCGAAAGTGTTACAGCTCCATCTCTTCTGCAGTGAAAGAAGGTCTTCACTCAAAACCTCATTCAAGAGATTTATTGGGAGGGAAGAATTCAGGAGAGTGGCTGATTCTTCCAGGGTGAAAGAAGAGCAATTGCAAACTGAACAGGTGCAGGGCCTATATAGTGCTTCTTAGGAGGGGAATTTTTCTAGGGGGAAGATTTTCAGGGTGAGAATTGGTCTGATTTCAGTCCCTTGTGTGCAGATTAGCCGGAATCTCTGTTCAGGGTTTTCTGCTCAGAGATTGGTTTGTTTCCCTGCCCAGGGATTGGCTGGTTTTCTTCTTAGTTGATTGGGCAGATTTGACTCTGGTTAAGGCCAAACTGTGTTTCTTTCGCTGTTTTTTTTTTTTTCCTTTTTGGCTCTAGTTTTGGGGCCAGGGCATATTTCTTTCACTGGCTTTGATTCTAGGGCCAAAGTGTGTTTTTTTCGCATTGATTTCAGAGTCAGGGTGTATTTCTTTGGTTCTGGGGTTGGGGCTAAAGTATTCTTTCACTGGCTCTGGTTTCGGAGCCAGGGTAGTTTCTTAGCTGGCCATTTTCTCCTTCTCTCTCCATTTAAGCTCCTAGCCCAGTAGGCTGGTTCACTTGCTTCATTTCTGCTTTTGCTTTTATGGATGTACATTTTGCTTTTTCAATTAGTTTACTCTCATAGTTATAGTAAACGTTTACTATTACGAAGTGAAACATGTTGTCTTAGGGTTTCTGTTGCTGCGAACAGACACCGTGACCACAGCAGTTCCTATAAAGGAAAACATTTGATTGGGGTGGCTTGCTAACAGTTTCGGAGGTTCAGTCCATTATCATCATGGCGGGGAGCATTGTGGCGTGCAGGCAGACATGGTGCTGGAGAAGTAGCCGACAGTCCCACATCTTGTAGGCAATTGGAAGTGAAGTGAGTGTTACACTGAGAGAAACTTGAGCGAACGAGACCTCAAAGCCCTCCCCCACAGCGACACACTTCCTCCTACAGGGTCATACCCTACTTCAACAATCTAATAATGCCACTCCCTTTGCAGGCCATTTTCTTTCAAACCACCATACATGCATAAGTTAGTATTTCTTGATACTTCTAGTTGTGATTGCCGTTCTCTCTGACCTATTTCCTTACCTTCCCTCAACATCCCAATCCCCCGTAACTGTTGCTGTTTTATGCATTTTCTTTAAATCTGCTGAGTGTTGGGAGCTGAACCTCCTCACCTGTGTTCTGCTTCTATTTAGAACTAACAAGCAAATAGTACATTGTCCATGTAGTACATGTGTGCATGTGCTTTCTGCGTGTGGTTGTAGTTCCTGGTTCTGTGACCTAGCGCTATGCAATGCTATATCCTGGGGACCAGAGAATGGATGTGCAGAGCAGTTGCATAGGCCCCACCAGTGTGATGGATGCTGTGCCTTACCCCATGGCACTCTTCCTTGCCTCTTGCTTATCATTTGCATTTTTGATTTACCTCTAGTGGCTTTTGTATAGAGTATAAAAGATTTTTATTTTGTGAAGCTAAATTTATCAGGTTTTTGTTGTTGTGGAAACCTAGTTATAGGGTCTATTTCTCAACTCCAAAGCTATAGAGGGATTTCAGTTTTCTTCTAGTGCTTACATGGAAGTTCTCTGATTCTTTTTCTCTCTCTCTTTCTCACTCCCCCACTCCTCCCTCCCTCTGTTGTCCTTTACTTTCCCTCTCATTTGCATATCTGTTCAATTTGGAAATAATTTTGATGTAATTGGCATGAAGTAGAAGCATTGTCTCCCTTGTCCTTACATCACGTATTTGCACTACGTCAGGTGTTAGCGGTGTGCATTTTCTCAGTGATTTTAGGTGACCTCCTTTTCATATACTAGGCTGCAATAGACCAATGTGTCTGATTCTGGATATTTCGGTTTTGTTCCATTTGTCTGTCAGTTCAAAGATCAGAATTGCCCTGTTTCACCCCAGCAGACACTTTATGGGACTCTAGTAGTATCTCCAGGGCTAGCCTTCCTTGCTATTCTTTATTGATTTCTCTTAGTTATTCTTTTAGATGAGGCGTATAATCAATTTGCCAGCCCTCTAGGAAACATTGATGGCAATTTTGCTTTATCATAATGCCATTAAATTCCATTAAATTTATGGATTACCTTTGGGAGATGGACTTAATTTTTTTTAAAGACAGGGTCTCATGTATACCAGGGTCGCCTCGAACTTGCTATGTTTAGTTCCTGTGTATTAATTACTTTTTCATTACTGAGACAAGATACCTACAACAGCGATTTAAGGAAGGGGGAGCTTATTCTGCTCATCGTTTGAGGGTGCAGTGCATGATGGGAGAGAAGTGATACCAGCAGGAGCATATTGAATCCGATGTCAGCAGGCAGATAGAGATGAATGCTGATATTTTGATTGCCTTTCCCGTTTCCCTTTTTATTCAGCCCTGGTTCTAAGCCCATGGAATGGCGCCTCCCACAGTGAGAGTAGAACTTCCCACCTCGGTTAACCTAGCCTCGAAACCTCGTCACAGACATGCCCAGAGGTTTGTCTTCTGAGTGGTTCTGGTGCTACCAATATGAACCATCACCGTGGCCTAGGATGACTGTATTGCCGCTCATCATCCTGCCTCCAGCTGAGATGACAGGCTGGCATCACTATACCCGGTTATGCGGTGCTGGGGTTCTAACTCAGGGCTTCGTGATGCTAGGCAGGAGCTCTAGTGTTGTCTACGCTTATCCATGCGCATGCTGTATCTTCCCATTTGAATTCTTTGTTTCATGGACATGGCACCGTGTCATTATGTGGCTCTTACGCAGTCCCTGTCATGTTCACAATCTTCTGATGTGTGTATTTTGCTACTGTGGATATTTTCCCCTTTTGTTGTGGTTTGTAACCGAATGTCTGTGGTTTGGATATACATTACCAATTCTGTATATTTATTTTGCAACCCTTTGAATGTTTTCTTGTATTTTTATTATGTTATATACATTTTTCCTATAAAGCCACATTTAAAATAAAGAGAATTTAACCAAATCTGCATATTTTATTTCTCTCATAGTCTTCTCTAACTGTGTGGGGCTAACAACACAGGCTCTAAGTTGAAGCTTACTAGACACAGTTCACACACCTTTATCCCATATCTTGACATGAGAAGTCTAATTGATTCTGCTAATTAAAATGCTGATTTTCATGTTACAATGAATATGCTTTCTGCCATGTGAGAGCCTGGTGGGAATGCCCTCCAATTCTGTTTTACTGTTTGGAAATGAAGGAACGCCAGGCGTTTTCTTCCTCCTTTAGCAGCTTTCCTCCAGCTCTACCAATAAGATGGTGGTGTGTTTCCTCGTGGTGAATCGGGCTTGTGTTTCTACCAGCGTGATGGTGGTGTGTTCCCTCGTGGTGAATCGGGCTTGTGTTTCTACCAATGTGATGGTGGTGTGTTTCCTCATGGTGAAATCAGCCTTGTGTTTCTACCAACATGATGGTAGTGTATTTCCTTGTGTTTCCGGTGTGAAGTTGCTTTGTCGGGTTCTTGTCTTCCTGAGTTGGTCACCTGCCATGAACTGGTTCACAGCAGGGCTGGTCTTTGCTTTCTATATCCTACATCTGCATTAGTTTCTAGAATCCATTTATTGCAGGAACACTGAATGGACTTCCTTCTCTTTAGAATTAAGATTATATATATATATATATATATTATATATATGCATTTTTTTCAGTAAACTAAGCAATACAGAAAAAGTAGCAAAAACAATAATTTGCAGAGTGGGACTTCCCAGAAACTGTCAGTTTAATATTATATGTCCATAAATTCACAAGTACTTAATCGGGTAGTAATAACAGACATGAGGTATGGAGGAATAATACTTTGTTTCACAAGACAGGGTCTCCCACAGCCCAGGCTGGCCTTGAGTTCCCTGTCTTCCTTTTTCTATTGGCGATAAAATACCCTAACAAACACCACTGAAAGGAGAAAGAGTTTATTTTGTCTCACAATTCAGGGCTGCAGTCCATCATGACAGGAAGGTCATAGCAGCAGGGGCTGGTTACATGACACCCACAGTCACAATTTCTTCAGTCTGGGATCTCAGCCCAAGGAATAATTCCACTCACAGTGGGTGATTCTTCCTGCCTCAATTACCCTAATCAATCCTTTAGGCTATCATGTGAGAGGCATGAAGAGATATTAATTCACTCCAGATTGGTTATGGACATCAGACCAAATTAGCAGTTACTGAAGTCCAGTTTGGTTGAACCACTGAGTTTACTGGGGTTGCTTATGGCAGTATGGGTGAGGAGTTACTTTGAGGAGCAGATATAACACAGAAACAGCAGCTCAACCACAAGCCTACTCCAGCTTAGGCTCAGAAAAGCCAGTGCTTTCTGCACAACATCCAGGTGTCTTGACATGGCAGTGAGTTTCCTCTCTGCAGTCATCTTTCCTACTTACATAACCTCGGGGAAGGAAAGGCTTTGCACAGCTGGTAAGTTTCAGGGATTTCCTGAGACTTGTGAGTTGTTTATTTCTTAAGTCTTAATGAGCCTCCTTCCAAGATGGAAACTTCAGACCATAATTTCAGAGTCTTAATGAGCTTCCCTTTAAAAGTTACTGAGTCGTAAGGAGCCTACGCCTGAGATGGAACAGTTTAATTTTGAGGAAATTGTTAGATTTCATGAGTCTGCCAAGATACCCAACTCCCTGGCATCTCTAGAGCCCATCAAGTGACATTTGGGAATCACCATCACACTTCCTGCGTGGCTGAGGCTGGCCTTGAACTACTTAATCCTGCTGCCTCTGAATCATAATTAATAAAAGCTCAGGGTCAGAAATTGGGGTTTTCTGAAGATCTGAAAAGCAAAACAGCCAGCCACTGGCTCTTACCTCAACCTCAGACTAAAATGGCAATCCTGTCTCTAGGAATCATAGATTCCTAGAGTTGATAGTTGTTTCCTTTCATTTTATGATCCTTTCTAGGCTGGGATTAAAGGCATGCACTGCCCAGTTTCTATGGCAACTAGTGTGGCTACTGGGATTAAAAATGCATGTCATTGTGGCTTCTGAGATTAAAGGTGTTTATCATTGTGGCTACTGGGATTAAAGGTGTGTCTTACCATAACCTGGTCTGTAAGGCTGACCAGTGAGGCTGTTTTATTCTCAGATCTTCAGGCAGGTTTTATTTATTAAAATAGAATTGAAATGCCACTACATGCCTCCATATCTTATGTGCTGGTATTATGGGACACTATACCTGTCCAATGTGTGTGTGTTAAGAAATATTAAATTTAGTTTAATGGGATAGTTAGTATTAATTCTTCTTTTTATCTTCTTCTTCCTTCTTATTTCTTCCAGTGCTGAGGGTTAAGTTCGGGTCCTCCCTTAACTAAGCATATGCCCTCCCACACCACATAGTCCCTGTTTATGTTTTGAACATTTGTCTTTGAAATTAATAGAAGTGAAATTGCAGTTCATAGCGAACTTTAGATGATAAGGCTTCCATTATAAAGCATTTCACTTTTAGAGTTCAGAAAAAAGCTTCCTGGATCTATACAATGCCTCCTCCTTGTAACTTAGCATAGACAGCCTCTCCCTTCCTCAGTGTAACTCCGGAAGTGTCACATTCCCTCCCATGCCACTACTTTGATTTTCACTCATGTCTTCTCTGTTCCCGGCTGTTTCTAAATTATTTATGAGATTTGCAATGGTGGGATTTTAATTCTCACTTTGTAATTGGTTTCTTTAGCTTGGTCTCTAGTCTCCTTTTCATCCTAGCCTCATCTTTTTATCACTTCCAATCTTTCTTTTGCTGGATTCATATTCTCATTAGCTTCCTAGGCTCCCGGCAGTTGCTGGAGGGAGCGTGTCTCTTGGTGTCATCTTCCCTGTGCGTGAGCTCTGTTTTCACACGTCTGGTTCCATTTGCTTCCTTGCCTGATAGATCTGTTGCGTGTTTGCACACGTGCTCTGCCAACACTTCGTCCTGCTTGGGCAGGATGTAGTTCGTCCCTGCACTCCTGAACATGGCTGTGATGTGTGTAGATGCTTCTTGACAGACTGTGTGCCCCATGCGGACCTGTCTTTCCCTGTCAGAGACTCATTGCAGACATAGATGTTGTCTTCGGTGCTTGTCCAGCTAGGAGAGGGACTCTAGAATGCACATCCGCTCCACAATCCCTTGCTATAGCCCTGGACTCCTGTGCCCTTTCTGAAGCCCTGCTAAGTGCCTTCTCGGCTAAGACGAGGGTGGGTACCACAGCTATGAGTGTCACTCACTTCAGCCTAGATCCTGTCTTCCTGGGTTCATCTCTTGCAGGTAATGCATGAACTTTTACAGCAAGAGGAAAAATTAAATTCCCGGATGCTACCTATGTCCACCTTAGTTCCTACCTCCTCGGGTTTGAAAATGATGAGAATTCTCCCAATTCTCTCCCATGATCTGGATGTGAGTCTGGGAAAACAGTGCTGTTCAGAGTCTCTCTTTCTCTGCTGATTTCTGTCCTTAGTGCCCTTCCTGGTTCATATGCATGATGCAATTCCTTCTTCTCTCTGATTGCTGTCAGTGAAACTCTTATGATGTCTGTCTTGTTCGTGTGAAGAATCAGATAAAGGATGTTGCGGACTATGGTACAGTTTGGATAATTGTCCTTCAATGCCTAGGGAACTCATGAAGGTCAGGTTTGAACGTGGTTCCTGCTTGTGTTATTTTTTGTTGTTTGTTTGTGATAGAGTCTTCTGTGGCACAGGTTGGCAGTGAACTTATGATCCTTTTATCTCAACTAGTGAGAAGCCTAGCTATGCACCATCATACTTTGCATACACCTGCCCCTCCCCTCCTCTCTTTCACACCTGATTTCCTGGCCACCACAAGGTGAAATGATTTCCCCACCATGTTGTGTCGACATGGACAGTGGCTGGGGGCTCTCAGGTACCAGGTATTACATGATTAATGCAACCTTCTACTTGGAGCAATGTTCCAGTCACCCTGTATGATGGGCACTGCTACCCAACACCTTACATAGATACGGACACTGAGACATGGGGACTAAGCATCATTCACTTGATTTGAAGCTGCAGAGACCTTGTCTCGATCCCACTGAACCCTGTAACAGTAGTGATGACCTAGTGGCAGGTGCCTAGGCCTTGGAGTTACGGAGACTGGCACTGTGGAAGGGATTTGGCTTCATAGCCGTCACCATCACTGTACTCCACTTAATGGCTTCTGAGTGTATTTTCTCACATTATAAATATACACTGACTTGTAGGGAAGCCAATTTTCCTCTATTCTCTCGGGGTTTTCATCTGGGTCTGATAATTAAATTGACATAGGACAGATTAACAGGAAGGAGAGAAACACACAGGCTTATACAGTTTTATGCACACAAGAGCCCTCCTAGAAAAGTACCACCAACAGAAGAGCCCCCCCCCCCATGCTTTTATCTGGGATGAGCAAGAGAGGCAGTGGCTAGAAAACCGTGGGGAAGGTACAGGGAGATAATTATTTTAACAAGGTTGTTTGTTCCAAATTCTCTTGACTGTAGCTCCTTGTGGAATAATGTCTCTTTTTCCCCTGGTGGGGGAGGGTATCTTTTATATGAGTTTTTTTTTTGTCTTGTTGAAGACAAAAGGAAATTTAGAAGTTTTGTTTAGGCTGAGCATCCCAGCCTGTAATCCCAGCACGTGGGAGTGTTCTGATAGGAGGTTTGCCGTGAGTTCAAGGTCAGTCTGAGATACAGAGTGAGTTCTAGGCCAGATTGAACTATAGAGTGAGACCCTGTCTCAGAAATACATACATATATACACACATCACACACCATACATACATCACATGCATACATCATATACAATACATATATACATCACAAATACATCATACACCATACATATATCATACATACACACACCATACTTACATACATACATACACGCACACACATACACACACATACAGACAGCTCAGTGGTAAAGCACCTGTCCTGAATGCACAAAGCCCTGGGGTTAATCCCCAGTACTATAAAGAGTACTAAGGTTTTCTTTGAGGAAGCATAAGAAATGTTAGCTTAGACTGATCAGCACACCAAGGGACCCCATGTTGGGGTGCAGTGCTCTGAACTCTTTCACACTGGTCTGGAAATATTTCTTGTGTTGTTCCAGGCACTGCCCTGAGAACTTTCCTGTGTGGCTCCCTCGATGTCTTGGGTGACCTTCAAGAGATCGGTGACCAAGTGGTGGTGCACGCCTTTAATCTCAGCACTTGGGAGGGGCAGAGGCAGATCTCTCTACAGAGTGAGTGCCAGGACAGGCTGCAAATCTACACAGAGAAACCCTGTCCTGAAAAACAAAAAGAGAGAGAGAGAACAGAGGTGACTGTGTGGCTGGAGGATCAATCAGAGGGAGTGATGATGCTCCAATGTCACCCAGCTAGGGAGGTCAGCATCTTCAGTAAGGTCAGGCTTCCTTTGAAAAGTATCTCAAGCCGTTCAGTCCTCAGCTTTGCCTGTTGCTGGAACCAGGCATCATCAGGCTTGAGTTTAATGACAGTGTAAAACTGAGCATCAAGAGGGCCACCCACATTCCTGTCATGGGGAACTGATGGCTTTGGAGAGACTAGAGGAAGCAGTCTGTAGACAGACATTTTGGGGGTGGGGATAAATTGGTTGAATTTTCAGTTGTTCATCTTCCCCAAAATGTTATATTATGTGTGTTAAATATTTTTACTGCCAGACATTTATATATACATCTATAATCCCAGCACTCAAGAGTCTGAAGCAGGAAGATTGCAAGTCTGCAGACAGGTTGGATTGTGGAGTGAGTTCCTGTCTCAATAAACAAAGCAATGGCAACATAATACAATGGGCATTATAACCAATAGATTCTTTCTCTACTTAAAAAAAACAAACAAAGGCCTCCTTAATTGGCTGTCTTAGCTCCAGCTTACAGTAAAATGCCACAGACTGGATTCCTTAAGGAAAAGGCATTTATTCTCTAAGGTTCTGGAGGCTGGAAGTTTCAAGTCTACCTGGATTTCCTCCTATTGAGTAGGCTTTAAATCCAATCAGACAGCTGTGGTTCCCCCCAGTGCATACGCTGCACCACTATGCATGTCTCAGCAGGCAGGTCCTTATTGCAGCCCATGGAGTACAGCCGGGTAAGATGATCAGTAACTTTCATCCCCCTGCCTCGTACCTCTCTACACTGTGAAAGCTAACCAGCAAGGAGGAGGCTTCCAGGACAACACTGTCCTGATTTCTCCAACTCCGGTGATAAAAGTGAATGGTGTCTACAGTAATAGGGTTTTACCATCGAGTTCTGGGGGGCACTCAGTAGCAATTCAACAGGTGTGTGTGCATAGATATGTGTATGACGGGGAAGAGTCTTCTGTTCTGTGTTAATTTCATTGGTTAAATAAAGAGACTGCCCTGGCCCTTTAAGAGGACAGAAAATTAGGTAGGCGGAGTAAACAGAACAGAATGCTGGGAGAAAGAAGCAGATTCAGTGAGTCGCCATGATTCTCCCACTCCAGACAGACGCAGGTTAAGATCTTCCCTGGTAAGCCACCTCGTGGGCTACACAGATTATTAGAAATGGGCTAGTCCAGGTGCGAGAGTTAGCCGAGAAGAGGCTAGATATAATGGGCCAAGAAGCTGGAACTAATGGGCCAGGCAGTGTTTAAAAAAATACAGTTTCTGTGTAATTATTTCATGGCATAAGCTAGCCATGTGGGCGGCCGGATGCCGGGGACGCATCCCGCTGCTCCAATCACAACATGTGTAGGTACATGTATGAATGAACAGGAGAAGTTGAGTAGACTATGGGAGAGGGACCAGGGAAGGCTTGTAGTAGGAACTGAAGGGCGGACGCGTTCAAATGCTTCGAATTTGGGGCTGGAGAGATGACTCCAGAGTTACAAGTGCTTGCTGCTGGGGCAGAGGAGCTTGGTTTAGTTCTCGTGCCCAGCAGTTCACAACCCAGTTGTAACTCTAGCTCCAGGGGACCAGACAACTCTCCGCTGACCTCTATGGGCACCTGTTCTCATAGGCCCAAATCTGTACACAGATGCACAGATATACATATAATTAATAACAAAGTAAGTAGTTAAAAACACAAACAAACCCAGAAATGCATTGTATTCGTGTATGCTATTCTAAAAGTATGTTTTAAGAGGTGTGACATGGTCAGATTCTGGTGAGGGCCATGTGTACTCATAAAGCCTTCCCTAAGTTCGTGTGTGTGTGTGTGTGTGTTGTGTGTGTGTGTGTGTGTGTGTGTGTGTGTGTGTAGAGGTGGGTCACAGAGAGTTAGGTGCCAAGGCAGAGAGAAATTGACTGATAGAGACAGACAGACATCTCTTCTTTCTGAGCACAGTAACTCTGTCGGGCAGGATTTGCCTTTATAACCTCGTGTAATTTTAATTACCTCCTAAAACCTCAAATCTCGTCACATTAGGGGTTGGGGCCACAACATACGACCTGGGGGGGTGGTCATAATCAGTTTATAGAAATGGAGAAATTACTTTTTTTTTTAATCTATTTTTTCCATTTTTGTTTTTAGCTATCTTTACATAGTAAACACCTAATATTTGTTATAATTAGATTATAAAAGCAAGGGGTGAACTCCTCTTTTCGAAGTGTCTGATCTGCAAGTCATTCAGAATTTCCTACCTAATTGCTCAATGTTGAGTGAGAATAATGATGGAGAGCAATGGGAATGAGCCAGGGCTTCCGGTCCACCACACAGCAAGTTACAGGCTAACCCGGACTGTGTAGCAGCACTGTCTTAAACCACTCCCTGAAATAAGAGAGAATAATGGGGGTTGTCAGTATATTTGGATTATTTAACAGCTCAAATTGATGTTGGGTATTTTATAAATTAATTTAATAACGTGACCAAGTTTTAAAATTAGATTCTCAAGTTTTGATTCTGATTAAGCAATTTTTTGTATAAAAATGAGTGGGTGCTCTATATGGTATCAGTAGAGATATATATTTGAATGTAATGTCCTAATTCGGTTACAGAAAAACCAGGGAGAAAACCTGCTTTAAACAGTTAGATTCTTAGCAACGGAGCTTAAAAATAGAATATTGCTGAATTTTTCTGTAGGTTGTAGGAACCTGACTATAACTTGCTCTTGGGGAAAAAAAAATGTAAGAAAAGTATAAAACCGGGCATCATGTGAGTGGGAAGAGAGGCTCATCCTTTTAGAAGTAAATTCTCAGTTACTTTAAAAGAAATTAATTGCCACAGAATATTCCAGACTTGTCTCATATGACTCCCTCATCAGTAAGCATCCCTTCCTTCTGACTGTAACTCCTTGGTGCCCAGCAGCCTCCCAGTCACAAAGGATGGCCATTTCCTCTTGCGTTCATTTACAATGCTCCAAATAAGCATGCTGGATCCTTCTCCCTCATCTCCAAATAACCTATCCTGATGCTCTCTGCTTCAATTCCTGCCTCCTGGTTCCTGCCTTCAGTTCCTGCCTTGGCTTCCCTTGATGAGGAACTGCAACCTGTAAGCTGAAATAAACCCTTTTCCCAAGATACTTTTGGCTGTGGTGTTTAAAGTAGGATAGTAGCCAGGATTTACTCAGGTTTGTGGTCAGTGTGATCAGCTGGAACTGAAGCTCCATATCAGAGTGCTCAGCACATTAGAAACAGCCCCCAGCATGAGGCCTTCTACTGTGTGACTGTTGGAAACATGTGGTGTTAATTTGGACAGTAAATGATATCTAAATAAATAAACAAAAACATGGAACATCCCAAGACAGAATGATCCAAGTTGATGAGCTCTCAAATTGCTGCAGGATTCTGAAAACAGTTCTTTCTTCTTGTGGGGAGTGCCCTGTTTATAACAGCTCTCTCTCTCTCTCTTTCCACTTGCTGTGAAATGAGTTGAGATGGTTGGCAGGAAAAAAGGATGTAATTATATTTGGCAGGCAGGGCAGGGTTATAAATATGCCCATTTTGGAGCCATTGTAAAGGCTCTTGTCTCATTCATTTGAAAATCTAATCTAAAGTAGTCTAGCTTTTTAATGGACTTCACTTTATCAGCTTGCAGTGGAATTAATTTTCATTTGCCATCAGCCTGCTGAAGATATTGCTGCATTAGTATAAAGGAGCTAAGTGTCTTTAGACAATGGAGCCCGAGTTCCCTGTCCCAACAGCACCACTGTATACAACAATGTAGTGAATAGGGACTTCGCAGCTCCCATTTGAAGGTAAAAGATAGGTGAGTAGCTTCAACTCCTTGTAAACAGAGTAACATATTTTAGTCCAAATCTTAGCAATCAAATAATTTTCTTTTCTGAAAATTTAATTCATTATTAATCTGTGTGTATGTGTATGCGTGTGTGCATGTGTGTGCATTCACATGTATAAGGTGTGCATTGCACATTTCATCTGTGGAGGTCAGGTGGCAACTTGCAGAAGATGGTTCTCCCTTGGGCTCCAGTGATGGAGCTCAGGTCTGCAGGCTGGGATAGCAAGTACTTGTACCCATTGGGTTATCTCATCCAAATGAATTTTTTCAGATGGCTCTTATTAAAGCCACTTTCCCATTTTTTCTTATGTTATTGGAAAAGAACCTTTCACCAATCTCTCTCTCTCTCTCTCTCTCTCTCTCTCTCTCTCTCTCTCTCTTTCTCTCTCTGTCTCTGACATTTGCAGTGTGGGGATGGAGTGAAAGTGAAACTGAGCAAACAGAAAGAAATACAAATGAACAAGGAAAAAAATTAATGCCAAGCATAGAACTTGAACATACACAGTTAAACAAGACCCCAGATGTCTGAGCTCATCCCAGCTATGATAGCAACATACCCAGGGCTGGGTAATTTATAAATCATTTAAACAAACTTCTGTTGATGGAGGCTACTTGTTTGTTCCCAGCCGCTCAGACCCAAAATAATTACACAAAATTGTATTAATTAAAACACTGCTTGGTCAATCACTTAAGCATATTGCTAGCTAGCTCTTATATGTTAAATTAACCCATTTCTCTTATTTTATATTTTACCATGAAACTTGTGGTTTACCAGCAAAGTTCTGGGGCATGTCTGGCCGCTTCTTGCTCTGTTTGCTCGTGGAAAGCAGAGATGTGGCTCCTTTAAGAGGTTTCCTGGCTCAGTTTTAGCAGTAAAAAGAACACAGCTTCTTAAAAACAACAGCTTCTAAATGTCATTATGACATCTTAAAATTTGCAGGCAAATGGATGGAGCTAGAAAACATCATATTGAGTGAGGTAACCCAGACCCAGAAAGACAATTAATATATACACTCACTCATAAGTGGTTTTTAAACATAAAGTAAAGAAAATCAGACTACAAGTTATAATCCCAGAGAACCTAGACAACAATGAGGATCCTAAGAGAGACATACATGAATCTAATCTACATGGGAAGTAGTAAAAGACAAGATCTCCTAAGTACATTGGGAGCATGGGGATCATGGGAGAGGGTTGAAAGGGAGAGGCAAGGAGGAGAACAGAGAAAATGTATAGCTCAATAAAATCAATATAAAAAAGACAGTGGCTTCCTGTTTCACCAGCATAAACAGCTCTGACTCTTTGGGGAGGTCCAGCTACAGAGCATTTAAATGGGGTTTGTGAGCAGAGTGCTACAACTTGCTTAATGGCAACATAGACATGCTATGTGCCTGAAAATGGGGCACTGTACATGGCTCTCAGGGACAGCTAACAGACCTCTGCCAAAAGGCAAAGCAGCCTTAGTTCTAGCCATGCCACTTAGCATTTTAAGAAGTTGTCCTGGTCAGAAAAGGATTACAAATAACTCAGTAAAGACAAATTCAGATGAAAAAGCCCTCTAAATGGGTCACAGTGATTAAAAAAAAATGTATGTAGGCTGGGGGAGAGAAGAAAAAGGGTACAGAGAGTTAAAGTAACTGGTTTTAAAAAAATAAAACAAAGTCTTTAAAGAGACAGAGTACAGACAGTCCTAGATTAAAGGAGTAAAAATAAATAAGCCACATAAAAATGGAATATACACAGAGAGTCTGGATTATGTATATTATATTTTCTTTGAATTTTTTGACTGTGAGTGAGCTAAGTACAGAGAGACATTTCATTGTACAGGCTGCTAAGTTAAACCAACATATATACTTTAAAGGTTTCTTGATTTCAAAATTTGGGTCTAGGGATATGTTGCTCTGGAAAAGAAGTTATGCTTTTGTTTCCACAGAAGATGGGAACCTATGGACTCCTTCCAGGCTAATGTGGTTTGATGGACCAAGATCACCTGAAAGGTCACCATGAACACCCACAAAAATTACCTTGCTTGACAAAAAGCATGAAACTACTTACATTTAGAGAGGCTAGGAAGTCCAAGGTTAAAACTCCAGCAGGTTTGGTGTCTGGGGAAGCTCTCTGCTTCTTGGATTATATTATTTCTCTAGTTATACTTATTTGGTGTTTGTGAGTGCATGACTGGCTCGCTCCCTCCACCATGTCGCTTCCACAGATTGAACTCACGGCTTCAAACTTGGCAGCAAGCATCTTTATCGACGGAGCCGTCTCACTGTGCCAGGATGATTTTCACTGCTCTGTATTTACGCAGTCAGGGGACGGACGGTCCCTCAAGTCCCTGGTTTGTGACAGAGCCCTCATGACTTAATCACTTCCCCCAAACTTTACTGCTTAGAACCATCATATTCTGTATGAGGCTCCAGCGAGTGAACTGGGTGTGAAGGGGGCATTTGAACTGTCAGACCAGTATTTCCAGGATGCTAGTCTGTTGAGTCACTCATTGAGCTGACCCCAATGCCACTATCCAGACAAACGAAATGTCTGGAGACATACTGACTCACCATAAAAATAAAAAAATAAAAAAAATTTAAACCACATCCATTTGCTAACCATTTTTTCTGTCAATGCTGTTCCATTGTAAATTATGGTAGAATTACAGAAGAGCAGACCATGTTCAGAATAAAGTACTCTAAATAACTGAAATTTCTGTGGCTGAAAAATCTTAGCGACACAAAAAATGTATTTTTGCTTTCTCAGATAGTGTTATTTGATGAATGAAACTCTCTTGGGGCTCCAAGGAAGTTTCTAGAAACTAACAATGCTTTTCTTGAATTCTGTTAAATAAGATTCCCATTATTTTCTAGTTTTGTAACAATAAGTAGCAAAACCTACAAAGAAAAAAATCTTTTTCAATAGCCCATAATCTCAGCAGGAAAATTGCTATTGATAGTTTAATGCAAAATATAAGTGACATGGTTAGTAAATTCAAACTGTGCAGAAAAATGCACAATAAACATGGAAGGCCTATTTGAAACATACGTTGCATTCCTCCCCAACATTTCCATTGTGAGCAGTGGCTTTGTCCCCTTCTGAAATCGCTGGTGATTGTGTATCTCCACATTTATTCATATACAACTTATTTCCTGATGGAAACAAAAGTGACCTGGCAGCATCTGCTCTGTACCTTGCTTGTTACAATAAATTGTGGGGACTGCACACAGTTCCATTCATTCTTCGTAATGGCAGCATATGCATACATCCGTCGGGAGAATGGCAGGCCTTCTGTGATGAATGCTCAGAAGCAGCTCATGTCCCTGGTGAAAGGTGGCGTAGTGCTCATGTGTGACCCCCACACCTCCTCCTGTACACTGTAAAACATCTCCAGCTCACTTGTAATGTCCAATACCATGTAAATGCTGCATGAATCGTGGCTATACTGTGTTACTTAGGCATGGTGACATGAGAAGCTTGTGCGTGGTCATTACAGGTGCATTTATGGAGGCCTTAACGACATAGCTCCCGAGTAACACCGGAAGGATGGTGCTCATTCAGCCAGTGCTGGTGACGTCAGATGGTGTGTGACGTGGCTGTGGCCTGAGCAAAGCCTGCTTACACATCACTGCAATCCTGGAGACTTGCTGCTTAGCATGCAACAAATTTAAGTTTTGGTTTTTGGAACATTCTGTACCCCCCCCCATCCCGAATAGTTCTATGTGGTTTGCTAGATGAGTGGGTGCAACAGAGTGGACTTACAGGGAGTGGACTCTGTTCCGTCTAAGACCCTGAAGCCAGTGATCTACTACATGAGACCACGCCTCACGTCTGTACCCATTCAGCTGTCCTTCTAGTCACTGTGTGGACAAAAATAAGGTTTCTGTTTTTTTCTTTTTTGTTCTGCTGGGTAGCCCAGGCTAGTCATGAACTCATACCGTTTAGAGTATTGGAATACACAGCACCCACGTAGGCATGCTGGCTCTAGGAATACAGAGGTGAACAACTGTGAAGTTTGCATTCTGATTGGGAAAACACAGGCCCTGTGTAATTTTTGTCCTGGGAAAAGATTAACAAATGTCCCCAGATAGGGCATTGATGGCTGATTAGAAAAGCAGCTGCACCCAAGTGTAACTTAGTGGAGCAGTGATTTTATTGGGTTTAATTACAGGAGGATGAAAAGGGGTTAATTGCAGAAACATGGCGGACTGTTGTCAGCTGTGTCACCAAAACTCCCACCCTGGCATGGGTAACAACCTTCTTCTCCCCAATTATTATCCCTATTTATATAGATAGCCTCGGCAACTGACTTGTGAATCCTATAAATTTTAGGATCTTCCTGAGACTTGGGAATTTTAAGACAATTCCTGAATCTCCCTTCAATTAATGAACCTCCCTCCAGGTAGACTGTTTCGGTTTGGAGGGAATAGCTGTACAGCCAGGGAACAGAAACAGTTTAGACATTTGGATTGTGTTAAGCTATTAAAGGCGGAAAGACTATAGAGAACACCAAGGGTGCAGGGAAGATTCATTATCTCACAGGCTGGCCAGACAAGGCTTCCGTAGAGGAGACTTGAGAAGGATGAATGTCCAGCCTGGTGGATGTCCTGGTTAAGAGCGCTCTGGATGAAAGGGAGAACAGATCTGAAGGCTGTGGGGCAGGATCCTACCTGGAGAATTGAAGGAACAAACTAAAAACTAGTGTAACTACACCCCAGAGACTCCGAGGAGACTACAGCAGAGGCAGGCCATGTTGGCCACTGAGCAGAAGCCTCAGATGTCATGGAGCGGACACGTTACCACGTTGTCCCTGAGAGGTCCTGACCAACAGGACTCACATGCGTGGGGAAACTGGTGAAGTTCAAGTGAGTACAGGTTGAACCACTCTTACCCATGCTACATGGGATGAGAAGTATTTCAGATTTGAATTCTGGGATACTTTAAGGTAGATAATGAGATATCTTGGGGATAGGACTCAAGTGTAAACACAAACATCATTTATATTTCATGTACACCATATCTGCAGAGCATGAATATCAATTTATATAGCATTCTTGCAGCCCCTGCAGGGTGACCTAACTCTATCACCTGAGGACAGGTAAGGAATTTTCCACTGGTGATGTCATGTCCGTGCGTAGAAAGTTTCCAATTTGAAACATTAGCATTTTAAACTTCAAACATGCAAATTAGGACTGCTGTACCTCCAGCAGCCAAAAAACCTGTGTTGGGAGTTCATTTGGATGCTCCACAGAGCATCACTGGTACACTCATCTTCAGTGTGGGATCGTAAAGTACTCTTTGAACCTGCCTTAGGCCAACAGAGTGCACTGCCTCCAGCCGTATGTGCTCACCATATTTTGTGTGCATCTCCAGTTTACTCACATGAATATTACTTTCCTTTTCTTCTCTCCCTTAATCTTTTTTTTCACTTTTCGGTCATATTTGTTGAGCTTTGTGAAGGATATTTGAATCTATGTTCACAAGAGAGGAGATGATTATGTATTTTCCTTTAGCATAAGGAAGCATTACCGAGCTTACGTTGCCTTTATGAAGCACACTGGAGAGCAGTTCTTCTCATGTCCTCTGGATGGGTTCACATCATGCCTGTACCTCCGTGCTGCCAGCACCCGTCCTTTAGTACTGGACAGTTTAGTTTTTGCATCTCATCTCATAGATGTGTCCACAACTGGGTGGAGCTCCAGCTCAAGGGGCACTGGTGCCCTTGTCTCGGTTCAATGGGCACCAGGTACATGTGGTGCATATACATACATGGAGCCAGAACATACGTACATGTAACACTTAAAAAAATTAAATGAAGGAGTCCATTTCATTTCTTGCTACCTTTTCCTAAGTTTTTGTTTTAGTTTCTGACTTTGTAGAAAAATTAATTATAATATTTCAGGCAAGAGACGCTTAGGACAATGTTATTCAAAAAAGTTTTAAAGTCATGTCAAAAATTTAGAAAAATGCTGAATATTGACTTGACAAAAATATTTATTTCTTGTTTTATTCTTTGCAAAAAGCTTAATTTTCATTCTTTCTCTCCCACTTTTTAAAAACTCAGCCCAGAGCCCTAAATCCTGGAACACACTTTTAATCCTGATGCTAACCATCTCTGTTAGGGTTCATGCATGTATTTTTATAAACATATGTCATTTTGTATTTGCTTCTTATGCCTTTTCCTGCAGAGCTAGGGACTAATCCAGAGCCTTACATGTATTAGGCCAGAGCTCTATTCCTGAGCCAAGGCCCTGGTTCTTGTTTCATTATTTTTAGTTTTTATTTTTTTAATTCTTATTTTATACACATATACAGTATAACTCCTATACTGGAATCCCTTCTCCCACTTCCACTAGACCCGTCCACCCAAAACTTCCCTCTCCTACCTTCATCTCCTTGTCTAAAAACACAAGCAATTAACTGAATTGCAATAGCCAACAACTGAATCCAATTAGTGCTGCCTGACTTTGTAAGAGTGTAGGACTACCACCTGAGCGACCTATCAGAGGCCACACCCTGGAGGAAAACTATTCCCTCTCCCCCAGTGGCCATCAGTTGCCAGACGCTTCTCAGCTTTGGGTAGAAGCTCACGAGCCCCTTGTACAGCCAAGCCACAGTGTTCACTGGCATTATCTTGCATGAATGCAATGGCATGCGAGGTCTTGGAAGACAGCATTTCTCAACACTCCTCCACATTCTCCAGCCTCCTCTTCCACCTCGCTTCCTGAGCTTTAGCTGGAGGGGACTGAGTGTTGACATAAATGCCCCATTTAGGGCAGAGCATCTAGTCACTTGTTCTAAGCACTTAGGATACTTAGAGTTCCCAGTGTTGACTGATGTGTACGGCAGAAAGAAGGTTCCCTGAACAAGATGGAGGTTAGCACTGGACATAAGCACAAATGTGTTGAAGGCAGCTTGACATGTCCATTTAGCAAAACAATGGTGGTATGATCCCCAGTAGGGCCTATGTCCTTCCCAGCCATGGCTTCAGGCTATGTTTACAGTACTAAGTAGAAATTCCCTCCCTTGGAAGCATTGGTTACCCCCGTAACAGTTATACCACTATTGTAACAGTAGCTATATCTTGCTTAGCAGGTTAGTTTTGAAGCATGCCCATGTCTTGGTAAGTCTATTGATTTTTCCTCATATGCAGGCTCCATAGTACCAGTGGTACTATGGAGGCTAAATAGCAGGAAGGGAGTTTCCGGGTTAGTTCTAGTTCTGTTTCTCTACGTCATGTAACCAAAGTGTATCATGTCTTCAGCAATGCGGTCTTATTGTGCAGCTGTGGTGGGCAACCAAGTTGCTCTTATTTTAGTTTTGATCAATAGATAATAATTGTATTTATTGATGGAGTATAGTATGGCATTTCAATACTTACATGCAATTTATAGCCCTCAGAACAGATAATTGGCCTATCTGTCAACTTAAATATTTGTCATTTGGGCGACGAGACTATTCAGAATCATAACTAAATATACAATTAATTGTTGTGAGTAACAGTTACTGTATCATGCAGGAATTCCAACATCACTCTAACCCAACTGGACCCCTGTGCTCACTGCCCCCTGTGTTTCTCCTCCTCCCCGCATCAGTGTACAACTCTGCTCACCACTGTTCTACATTCTGCTTCAATCAGTCCAGCTGTTTAATGATGAATGAGAACATGTGGCATTATCTTCCTGTGCCTCCTTACTTCATTTAACATAATGTGTTCCAGTCCCATTCATGTTGCTGGACATGGCAAGCTTTTGTTTTTCTTGGCTGACTAACGTTCCATTGTATATATGTAGTGTCACATTGTCTTTATCCACATACCTGGTGATGGAATCTCAGGTTTACTCTTGTGAATCATGCTGCCATAAACAACTTATGTAGAGACCGGTTTGAAATGCGAATTGCCTCTCCTTTGTGTAGACACCCATGGCAGGGTGCTAGGTTGTGCAGTAGTTCTGTTTCCAGTTTTTGAGGTACACACATTCTGTTTTCTAGACTGTAGTAATTTATATCTCTACCCTTCACATACAGGAGCGGTGTTCTTTCCGTGCCCTCACCTTTCTAGTTGGGGCAGGGTAGTCTCGGCTTTTCCATGGGGGTGATTGATGCTGAGCAAGTGTTCCGGTGCTAGTTGGCCAGTTGTATACACTCTAAGGGAAGTCTCTATTTAGATCATTTGCCTATTTTAATCAGGCGATTGTGATTACTATACTTTTGCTGTTGTTAGTGTCTTGTGTGCTCTGGACGGTAATCCATTTTCTGATGAGTGGTCTCCATGCTGTTATGAAGTATCTTCTTCACTATACAGAACCTTTTGATTTTGTCTATTCACATCTGTGAGTTTTTGTTTCTGTAGCCTCTTTTTGTTTTTCATTTTTCTCCCTTAGTTGGGAGGGAAAATCCTCTTTTTTTTATGATTCAGTGTCCAAGGGTTTGTTTAAAAACCTCTTTGCTGGCTATCTAGCTAACATCTATCATGCCAATGATTGCCGGAGTTGAGTTTCTGTTTGGGATTTGTTACGATGGGTCTAAAACGCAGGTTTGGGAACTTACTATAAATGGCAAGGATTGGGAACCACTCACTGCATATATTTCTTCAATGAAATATAAAAGCTATTCTTAGATACAGGCTATACAATAGAGGCACAGCAGGTCATATTTGACTCATTTGCAGGGGTTTGCAAGCCTTGGTCCACAAGCCACCTTTTCTCCAGGGATGGCTTTCTGGGAAGTTTAGTTGTCTCTGAGCCTGGACCACATCCTCATCTTGTTGCATCCATCCTCTGGTCCCAGTTACCCTTGATCCCATCTCTAGGCTAATGCTGGAGTCTGTACCGCCACGAGGCAGAGGCGGGGCCCTTCACCGATGCCTCACTCAGGACTTCAGGTAAAGTCAGCAGTGTGTTCGAGGAGTCCTGTCATGAGTGACATGCTGTTTTCTGGATTCTTAGAATGAAATAAAATCTAAGGACCTTCACAAATTGTCACCTTCTACCATTCCTGGCTTCCTTTCCCACTCCAGAGAGTCTGACTCCAGTGACCTCTCAGTTCCTTGGGAAGGGCCCCATGAAGCTCGCCCCCCAAGCCGGCTAAATCCCTGTAACCCTGCACCTCCCTCAGGAGAATGGTGAACCAAGAACGAGGAAGGTTCCTCCAGCTCCTCAGACTAAAGACTTCTCTCCCCAAAAGGAACCAACCATCTTTCCTCAAACACAGCTCTGACTTGTGCCTGGGGTGGAAATGCCCTGCCGTGGTCATTTTTATTTTCTGGATAACTGTACACGAGACACATTCTGTCTCCTTGTGGGAAGGGGGATCATGCTTCCGCAAGCCCTTTCATTGTAACTCTTCTCAGGAGGTTGGAGTGCTCTCCTTACTTTCCTTTCTGAGACTGCGCCACGAATGTTTCTCTGCAGCCTTTCGTTTCCCAGGCAACAAACAGAAAGGAAGGAGTTTCTGTGGGCTGAGTCTAATTTTTTGTCCCCCATCCCCCAGGACACTCGGGACCGTATACTTGAACCTGACGGCAAAGGAGACAAATACCTGTCCACTTAACCCTCTCCGTAGGCTGAGGGCCTCTTTCCCCACCAGTCCGTCCATAGCTCTACCCTTAGGTTTCCTTCCCTGTGAAGGCTCACCCTAATGGTGCCTGAGGTTGGGAGTGGACCATAGCATGCACTGCATCATGCTGAGAACTCAATGAGGTCTTCTCTGGACTATGGATATGGAAGTTTCTTTTAAAGTAAAAAAGAAAAAAAAACTTTGGATGTGAGCGTTGGGAATATGGCTCAGTGGGTAAAGTGCTTGTTGCTAAGACTTTGTTTGATCCCTGGCACCCAAATGGAAAAAGGAAACTCTGAAGTTGTCTTCCAGCCTCCATGTGTAAACTATAGCACATGTACACCCCCATATGTAATAAATAAATGTAATTGAAAATAGTTGTAAAGGAATATAAATGGCACACTCACAGTGGGACCTCAGTGGAAAACCAGGAGCCCCTGATCTGAGAATAGGAGGTTACACCACGGCCACAACGGCAGAGCCGGCAGCAGTCTCTTGGCTCTCACAAGGCTTCACTCTATCTAACTTTAAAATGGTAATAATGACATTTTCCTTTTGTTCTTCAACCTGACATTTAAAATGTACTTTGAACTTCTCGGAAGAAAATGACCCCATGTAAGCCTTAAAGATGTGCTGTTATTAGCAATGGTTACAACGCAATATTCAAAGTAAATACACACCCAACTGCAGGGAGCCAATACGTGCAGCCGCCATTACAAGATGGCGCCGGGCCCCTGCAGGCTTGGGACCACCATCACAGGCATGCCCAGTGTCCTCAGTGTGCTGGACCTATCTGGGAGCTTGGAGTGGCTGCTTAGACACTTTGACCAATAGGAAGCCTGCACACACTCCTAGTCCCTATATAAGCAGCTGCAGTTCAAACTCGGGGCCCCTCGCTTCCTGCTCTCCCTTCAACCAAGAGGCTCCAATAAAGCGTGATTTGGGAAGAATCCTCGTCTGGTGGCTGTTCTTTCCTGCTGGTCAGGGAGTTCGCCGCACCCAACAAGTATTTCTTTTTATAACCCTTCTTCCCGAAGCACAATTAAAATTAGATGATGTGGGTTAACGGTAGAGGAACAAAAGGATATTAAAATGACATTAAAAGAACAAAAGAAGAAAGATTGAAACTCTCAAAGGAACTGGACAGATGGGAAATGTCAGCCGCATTTTGGAAGGATGAGAAATGAGCCATTGTATAGTGACTGGGTGGGCTTCTTTCTTTGTGCTCCCCCCCCCCCCCCCCGAGGGCTGAGAGCAAAGCCGGGTACCCGGAGGAAATTGACTGATTGAACCCGGATCCTACAGAGATTCCAGAATTAGTCAGCAGACTTCTGAAGAGAGAGGGCAGGGGCCAAGGACAAACACTATAAAGGGTTGGTTTTCAGTCTGGAATAAACAAGTACCCTAGAGTCCTAAGTAGGGAAGTACAACTATGAACCTGTCCCCTGTGAGCCCAGTGGGGAACCAGATTGACACGTCAGAGCTGAGGGATGCCCAGTGCAGTTGAGGCAGGAGTGAGATGCCTGAAAGCATGGGAGTCTGCGCTGTGGTACCATCCACCAGAAAATTCTTGGAAGTTCAGTGGCTCAGCATAGCAGAGGCTGGAGCCTTGCTTACAATACACCTCTCATGGGCACGGACCTGTAAGGCAGCTTGCCCCTGTGTGGCCAGGGAGCCCAGGAGACTTTCTGCTTCAAATCTCTGCCTGTTTCCTTTGGTTCTCATAACTGCTGCTAGAAGTAAGAAAGGACGGTGGTAGTGCACGCCTTTAATCCCAGCACTCGGGAGGCAGAGGCAGGCAGATCTCTGTGAGTTTGAAGCCATCCTGGCATATAAGAGCTAGGTCCGGGACAGGCTTGATAACTACAGCAAAACCCTGTCTCAAAAAACAAAACCAAACTATAATAATAATAATAATTTTTTTCCTTCTAAATATGTCTGGCTTTTCTTTCATTTTTCTGATTCCACAGTCTGGTATTCCATGTGGACATGTTGTCTCATGTCTCAACATAGAGAGGACATTCCCAGCATATCGTGGTGGTGTGGACACTGTGCAGTTGTTTGAGTGACTGAGTTTTCTTTTGTTTCAAGCTTGCTGAGTTTTGTTGGGCTATGACTGTATGATCTGCCTTTCTTTTGAAAAGACCATATGAAGTGAATTCTTTATTCCGATAATATGGCAAGCTGCCGGGGTTGATTTTTGAATGTTAAATGAACGTGATTTCCTTATTTGAACCTCACCCTGCTCCTGCTGACTCTCTTGATTTTTATTGTTAGTGTTTATTCAGGATTTTGATTATATATTCATGAGGGAAGTTGGCCTCTAGTCTTCAATTTTTTAAAATGTCCTTGCCATATTTTTATATTGTAATGTTGTCTTCATAAGAGACACTGTGGGAACAGTCCTCCTTTTTCTACTTGGAAACGCTCAGTTGAGGTTATTTCTTCTATAAATGGTCAGTAGAATTTACCAGTGCAGTGATCTGGATCTGGAATTGTTTTAAACTCAGTTTTGAAATTCTGAGTTCATAAGCTCCAGAGACTATTTAGATTTCAGTCTTTTGGTTAATTTTGTTTGGTTGCGTCCTAGGATTTTTCAGTTTCATCTGTGCTTTTCACATTTATTGGCAAATGGTATACACACTATTCTGTTGTTGCTGGTGGCCATTTCTTAAATGAGCACGGAGGTTGTTCTGTGCCTAAAGGAGCTGGGAACTGGGGAAGGGACACCGCTGCTGACGTGACAAGGGTGGTAAAGGACTTGGCAAGACCCTCTGTCCGCCTCATATTTCAACTTGCTGCCATTGCCTCCTAGCGAGGGATTTGGCAGAATACCATCTATATTGGTCTAGTTTCTGTTACTGTAATTCAATACCCAGATGCGGATAGTTTATATATATATAAACTTCATATATATACATATATACATATATATATATAAAGTTTATTTAACTCACAGTCAGCATTAAATTCACTCAGCTGAGAACTTCATAGTAGTTGACATCATAACGCCTAGTGAGTGTGTAAAAAAGAGGAACACACTCCCACTGGGACCTAAGTAGCTCCTAGTAGGCCATTCATTTTAAAGGTTCTAATACACACATCGGCCACATTTAGCACAAAACTTTCGACTCAGAAGCTTGTTGGAACTGGGAAAATCTAGTCCTTCTCTGGGAGGGATGAATTCTGGCTGAGAGGGCTTAACCTGAGTTAAGGTGCCAGGAGCTCACTACAGCTCAACGCTGCCACTTAGAGCTTCTGGGTTCTGGTCTTGCAGACCAAAGGATGAAGTTCAAAGATCATAACAAGGCAGGTGTTTAGAAAGGAGCTATGGGTCATA
This sequence comes from Neodon shergylaensis, assembly GCA_025134845.1. Taxonomy (NCBI): domain Eukaryota; kingdom Metazoa; phylum Chordata; class Mammalia; order Rodentia; family Cricetidae; genus Neodon; species Neodon shergylaensis. Next base: position 3,943,319 of record JABTXL010001975.1, on the reverse strand, counting down.
GGTTGGAGCTTGACTGTTAGAGCTCTTGTATTGCAGGGTCCCAGGGTACCATTAAGTTTCTGGGCTAGGTGCCTTTTAGTGGGACTCATGGCGTAAGCTGGGGAGGCATGGAGTGAGCTGGTCAGTGCAGTTGGCGAAGCATTGTCCCCTCAGAGTATCTGCACTGAAGATCTGGACACACCCTCACATGCAGGTTCTAGGCAGCTTCCTAACGAAGAGTGATAACAAGAAACTAAAGCAGGAACCAGAACCCCAAACTTCTCTTGCATCTCTGGCCTCAGGCCAGATTCAAAGGTATTTCTGGCTTCTGAACAAGGGCAAGAATTGAGGTCCTTGTCCCTAAACTTCCAGATTCTATCTCTGTTCGCATCACTATATAAAATACATTCAGTCCCTACTCGTGGCAGTGTCTAACAGAAAGAAAGGCTTGGCGAGAGATTCGGTCCTAGCAGCAGAGACCAGTGGATGTCTCTACCCTCTCAGCATGCCCATCTGAGGCCTTTGGAAGAGTTCTTTCTGCACTTCATGTTGATAGGTATTTTTAAATCCCTGGTGGTGGGTTTCTCCACCAACCCAATAAGCCAGATCAAGCCAAATTAAAAGTCCGGGTTCAGTGAGCTAAGTGCTCTCAAGTGACTCTCAAGCCCCCAGGAGTAAATTGGGGGAGGGAGGAGGAGAAATCACATGGTGTGTCTAGGGACTGGAGCTTAAATACCTTGTAGGTGAGATCTTGAGCTTTGGGGAAGGAGTCTGGTCTTTTGATGGTCTTTCTGTGGGAGTCAGGGTTTGGAGAGGGAGGAGTGGGACTGAAGCTGAATTTCCAGCCACACACGTGGGTCCTCCTGCTCTTATTCCTGAGGTGTTTCAGGATTATCTGAGTTCAGATTTTAATAATTTTTTTCCTCCTCATTTCAAGAATCTTTGTGACCAATATTAAGATCTTTATAAACATGGGCATGCCCACCTCGCATTTGATCAGTGTCTGGATCCCATGTATGATGGGCAGGATCCTATGGTGGTTCCGTAGGAGTAATGGAGTTGAAAATTCATTATCATTCTATTAAATGATATTGCTATACCTTCTCTGCATTTAGATATAAAAGTGCCACTGCAGTATCATCAATGACAATATTTAGAAGGTTGCCCAGATGTGTGGCCAATGAAGAGTGGATTAGCCCATACCGCATATGTGTATATAGGTTAGACCATCTAGGTTTGTCAAGTATTCTTTGATATGTAAGTCAAAGTCACATGGCAGCCCATTTCCCACAGTGTGTTCATTGTTAAGTGGCCTGTGATTGCGTTATAAAATCTGTTGTTAATATTGACTGCCACCTCTTTCTCCTTCCTAGGATCCTTGTTTGCTTTGAGTTTGGTGGGAATATGCAGAGTTATTTTAGCGTACATAGACAGTCTTTGTGTCCTGACGCTGTGTGTCCACTAATCTATTCTTCTGTGCTAGCATAATGATAGCACTCCTGGGGAGAAAATTCTTAGCCCAGTGTTCTCTCTCACCACTATCCCCATCTGTCTTTCCTGATCTGCGCCACTCTGTGATCACAGGTGACGACTAGGGTGTAAAATTATTCCCAGAAACTCATTGTTCTTTCTGTCTGGATGCTTCTATGATTTAGTGCTAAAAATTCAGAGATTTTTCCAGGGTGTATTTAAATTTGGACTTTTCAGGACACTTTTGATAGGGGCTCCCAATTCTTTTTTTTTCCCTTTGTTTACTCCCTGGCATAACTTTGTGTCCTTCCCCAGCTCCCATTATTTACCCAGAATGCTTCCTGCTCCTATCTTCCATGTCTTTATTTTTCATTTGTGATTTTTTTTTTTAGCTTCGTTTAACTCTTTGTCTTGCATTATGGGACACATCTTTCGTTTGGTCCCCTAAAACAGTAATGCGTTTTCTTTCAGTGGGCACCATTCCTTTTTTTACAGTTTCTCTTTTAAAATTTTAAATTAAAACCCCAAGCTCCGTTCTGGCCTTGTAGCATTTTATGACACTCCAATAATAGCTCCTTATGTGTTCTCATTACGTCTTTATATTATAAAGTCTATTTCTGTTCTGCTATTAGTTCTGCTCCACCGTAGCCATCTGTTCTAGAACTCGGCTGCCTCCTTCTTCCAAACCACTGTGATTCTGTGGTTGCATTCAAGTTTGCTCTCTCTGATCATCATCTTGGGTGTAGCTCTTTCCCAGTCTGGTGTGGGCGCAGCTCAGATTCTGATAGTTACAATCCTTTTAAGGCCAAATCCCTTAATGGGAAGAGATGGAGTCATGCAGGGATAGTTTTCTCTCCATGGTGCCATAGCGAATAAGCCTACGAACCTCTCTCTCTTTCTTCCTTTCCCTCTTCCCCTTCATCCCTCTGCCCCCTCCTCTGTGGGGGTGTACATCCACACATGCGCACACTGGGATTTAAACTTACAACCACAGACATGCTGGGAAATCACTCTACCAAATTGTCTCTTTAGATATGGCCAGGGTGGGATGAGGGGAGATAGTTTCTCTTCTGAATTGTCCTTAGGCCTCAGTTACAACTTAGCTTTCAAAGGAGGAAGCTCAGTCCCTTCCGAATTGGCACCTTAGCTTCCTTGCGCTTCCTTGCAAGGTCTTCCTCCCTGTCTGCTGCTCAGGAAAGCCCTGTATTAACTGATTAGCTACACTCTGCCCTGGTGTGGCTCCTCCACATCCTGGTCTCCAGCACACACTAAGCATCTCTCCAGGTCATGTGACTTATGACCTGCAGATTGTCCCTGACTTTGGATCCCTGGGTTTAACTGTGAATGCTGAATACGTGCTACGCCATAGACTGTGAGGATTGTTGGTCACCCTCTGGATAACGATATGCTTCAGGCCCCATTAGTGACCACTGGAGAGCAGAGAATGTGTGCTTGACTGGTTAGGAACGTTCTCTTTTCCTGTGGCTTGAATATTACAATACAGGGGCCAGAAAACAATGCCAAACTTGGAGGTTCTGCATGAGTCTAGGAATCAAAGATATTCATACCCCTGTAGACCTTGAGACATTTGGGTTGTAACTCCCTGTCCTCTCCTAAGCAAAGCAAGACCAGGTGAAGTCTCAGAAGGCCAGGCTCAGCTTCAGGCTTTATGTCCAATAGCCACTTATGAGTGAGAACATATGATATTTGTCTTTCTGGGTCTGGGTTACCTCACTCAATATGATGTTTTCTAGATCTATTTATTTGCCTGCAAATTTCAAGATGTCATTATTTTTTCTGCTCTGTAGTATTCCATTGTGTAAATGTACCACATTTTCCTTATCCATTCTTTGGTTGAAGGGCATTTAGGTTGTTTCCAGGTTCTGGCTATGACAAATAGTGCTACTATGAATATAGTTGAGCATGTGTCCTTGTGGTATAATTGAGTACCCTTTGGGTATATACCTAAAAGTAGTATTGCTGGATCTTGAGGTAGGTTGTTTCCCGATTTTCTGAGAAATCACCATACTGACATCCAAAGGGGCTGAGCCAGTTTGCACTCCCATCTCATTTATGGCCACTGCGTTTTCCTTACACACAGAGCCTTATTGGTCTCAGATGGCATACTTAGGAAATAATTGGCACCGAGATCCATTAAAGCCGAGGAACACGATTTAGCGAGGAGACCCTAACCCTAACGTTTAGTCCCACGTTGCTTGGCTCTGTTGCCTTTGGGCCTGTAGAGAGACAGAACATCCTGGGGGAGTCCACAGCAGAGGAAACTGCTCTGCTCATGGTAATCAGGGAGCAGAGAAACTGAGGCGGCCAAATTTCCAACACCCCCTTCAAGGGCAACACCCCCACCTCACCCGCCCCTGCAAATCCTCCTTTCCCCTATGCCCCTTCTATAGGCTCTCCCGCCTTTTATTGCACAGTGACCTGGGAAGCAAGTCCTTTTGGGGGACATTCCAGACAGCACATGGGCACATGAAGCATGTGAAGCTTTGGGCCAGATGAGAGCTGCTGTGGAAGTAATTCTGTGTGCGACTTACTTAATCCACTCTACTTAAACAGCTGTTTTGTTTTGCTTTGTGAATTTTTTTTTAACTACAGTAGAGGTTTCTTCAGTGCTGTGTGTGGAATTAAAAAATGTGCCTAAGAAACCTGGGGAGCGAATTTAGTTTTAAATCGTGTGTCATGAGCATATCTTCCACAAATGTTCACAGACTTTCATTTATTTTATAATTTTCAGATTAGGCCAGATTGGGTTCGATCGGTATTTAGAATTAACCAGACCAGTATGATATAATAGATTCAGCTTTTATTAAATGGAAGAAAGAGAACTTTCAAAACCAGGGTTCCAGCGATCCTGGAGCACAGGGAACAAAAGGGAAGAGGCAAGAGCACCTGGACATTTTATCTGTTTTTCTGTGGCCCCAGGGGGACACACCCTAAACAGAATGTGATTGGCTGAAGTTCCCCATCAGGGTGGTCTTTACTGGGCTATTGAGGCAGGAGCTTGCTTTGTAGGTAGTCAGAGAAATTGGCTCATAGTGAAGGCTACTCACCGAAACTGCAGTGAGGACAGAGGCTGGAGTTAAAAGGGAGGTGAAGGGTTAAAGGGGCAAAGCTTGAAACACAGAGGAAGATGAATAAGATGCTTATGGCTGGGATGAGGTAACCAAACTGACCAGGTCAAAGGTTGTCCAGGAGCCAGTAATAATAGCAGGCTCTCACTATTTTTCCCCGAAGTCCCCTTTTTGGAGGAACCAACACACAGGATTCTTGCTGGAAGGGCAGCTTCTGCCTCCACCTAAATCAGACACTCCTATAGATGATGAGTTAAATACAGAGAGGGGTAGGGGGAGGAGAGGAGAGAGAAAGGCACCTGAGGCACCTGCTGCAAGGTCAGAGGTGCCATCTTAGGTCCCTGGATCAGGCACACGCAAAATTCCCAGGTCGCTTTGAAACACATTTCCCAATATAGGGTGATTCTTTTGAAAATTTTATTTGTTAATGTATTTTTTTTTAAGGTATGAGTGCTCTGTCTGCCAACAGAGGGCATCACTATATCCCGTTATAGAAGGTTGTGAGCCACCATGTGAGTACTGGGAATTGGACATAGGTCCTCTGGAAGCGCAGCCAGTGCTCTTAACTGCTGAGCCATCTCTCCAGCCCGATAGGTTGATTCCAATGTGGGTTTTTTTTTTTCCAGGTAGCAGGTGGTTTCTTAGCAGTGGCTAAACACCACCTGGGAAGCACTGGCCCACACTGTGTCCATAACTCACTCTGTGACCCTACCCTTCATGTTTCCCTTTCTCTAGAATCTGTGCTAAGGCTGGACTAGTGGATGGGAACCACAAAGCCTGCTGATGTGCATGGCTTTTAAACCAGGGGGCAGTCAGAGCTCCCATTTCCAGTTCCTCAAGGACTGTCCCCGTCCTTATTGAAGTCTGCTTCCTGGGTAGTTCTAAGGGGAAATATCTCTTTGTTCTCGAAGTCACAGTGTTAGCACTCAAATGAGGACAGAACCAAGATAGGAAACTCATTATAGCTCACCCGACACCTCCAGTGAATCCCCCAAGGAACAGGGAATTAGGTGGGCTGGAGAGATGTCTCGGTGGTTAAGAGCACTTGCTGCTCTTGCGGAAGATTCAGGTTCAGTTCCTAAAACCAACTTACAATTGCCTGTAACTCCAGTCCACAGGCACTTGCATAGATGTGATACACATAAACTCTCATGGGTGCACAGGCGCGCGCGTGCACGCGCGCACACACACACAGAGCTAATAATTAAGTGTTAACTTGAATGGCTTTTAATTTTTTCCACTACACATCTATGGGTTTTCATTTTGAATTCTTTCATAGAGTAATGTGCTTTAAAACTGAGGTGTATTACCTGCCCAGACCCTCCTTTCTATGGGGAAAGGCTAATACCTAACCAGTTTGAGATTTTCTGCCCGAACCCACAGGAAGTTGGTGGCAAAAACTCAAACAAAATCACTTTTCTTAAACAGTGCAGCATATTTTAAAGGTGCCTATTTTAGAGTTAGTCTAAAATGTAAATAGGCATGCTTGCTGATTGTGTCTGAAATCATTATTCCCACCGGAGACTGTCCTTCATTGAATTTTGATGGATTTTTATCATGTAAATTTTTTTCATCGTTGTTAATGCAGAAAGTCTGGGCACATGACCTGATCTACTTGATGGTTCTCAATGCTGGTTTGTTATCCTGTTTCATCTCACTAGGCTTATTAGAGATTTTTGGTTTAGCCTTAACTTGTTGTTTTTTAAAATAAGGCTGATTGAGTTACCATTAATGCACCATAAACTATATCTGCCGGAAGTACTATTTTGGAGTTCGTTTAGCATATTTACAGCTATTGCTCCATGTTCTAAATTTCTGGAATTTCCATCACACCACAAGTCATACCCTTGATGAGTTACACTCCACGTCGCTGGGCTTAGAGCCTGCACCTCCAGGCCCAGTCTTTTCAGTCTTCTCCCTTATCAGCTATGCTTTTGGTCTTATATCTAAAAGGTTCCTGCTCATGTCAAGGTCACACGAACTTACTTCTTTCAATCTATAGTTCTATAGTGCCAGCTCTAATTGGCGTGAGACTGTTTTGTGCGTGGCATAAGGTCAAGGTCAAAATTCTCTTTGCTGTGCACTGTCCAGTGTGGCTAGTATCATTTGCTGTTAATCTATTGGATTCTTTTAGCCCCTTCTGAACACTGATCATAAAGGTGAGACTTTATTCCTGGACTCTCAACTCTGTTCCCTGGCTCTATCTGTGCATTGGTTGGCTATAGCTACTATAACACAACACTGCAGGCTGATGGTTTACACTAGAAATATTTATCATATACCTGGAGGCCACAAATCAAAGGTGAAGGTTTGCTCTCTCCTGATCTTTACACTGCTTAGCATGTGAAATGACCACTCCTCACTCTGGTGTCTTACGGCTTTTTCTTTTGGGCGTGTTCTGATCTCTCTCCTTTGGTAAGGGCACCCGTCCTACCCGTTGAGGACTCATCCTAAGTGCCTCATTTTAGTTTAGTACATTTAAGTTGAATAGACCTCCAAATATCGTTATAGTCTAGGGCACCAAGAATAGAACTTAAACCTACAAATTTATACTAGAGCACAGATAAGCCATTGCCAGATCTGTGCTTGTATAATGCCATATTAGTAGCCTTGGTTAAAGCGGTGTTGCTGGTGCATTGCATAGTTCTTATCATTTCCGTATAAATTGTTTCTATTGAGTCAGTAGTGATATTGTACTTTCATTCTGGATGTATTATTTAGGTTTTTTTCCCCTCTGCTGGGATCAGAGGTTGGTCAGGGTGGCTAAGGTTTGCCAGTTTCCCTCTTCATGGCCTTGGACCACCTGCAATGAGGTATCAGTCCCTTCATCCCCTACACAGGGATGTTGCGCTTTTCCCTTTGGGTTTTGGAGCATGTGATTGGAAATCACCAGAAAATTGTTAGGCTGATGTGTAATGAGAACCCTAGGAGTCTCTGGCGTGGAGGATGTCAGCCTCATGATGAAGCTTCTTGTAGCCTAAGACTTCTGAGGGAAATTGCTTTCCCTCCTAGCCTCGAGGCCTGGTATATTTCCATTTGCCCAAAAGATGCTGTTAGTCAATAGTGTAGCACTGGAGGGGGGGAAGTAGGGGGAGCACATCCACAAAGAAGAGATGGCTGTAGTTGTTCTCAGAAAGGGACATAAACTTCTGCTAGTACAGAATATCCTACAGTATATCCAATTCCAATACTCTCAGGTCTCCCCTGACCTGAGAAAGTGGCTAGCTGGTTTCACAACCAGCACCCAAGCTCTCGGGGGGGGGGGGGGGGGGGCTTTGCTTGTCCCTGCCTCTGCAGACCTTTGAGAACCCATGACCCCTGATTATCTCATTCTAGCTGAATTATGCTATTCAGCTTGCTAGTCAAAAGGAGAGGGCCAGTAAGGATGTGGAACCAGAGACATGGGCTGTGGAAATTTTCCATGTTGCAGGATTCCTGTTCCATCTACTTCTGTTTGTAGCTGCCTCCCTGGGGACCAATAGCCATGTATACACAGGATCCTCCTGTATGCCTTGGGTAGTTTTTATTATTTTTATGTTTTATGGATGTTTATTCATACTTGTGACATTTTATCTATTTCTTTCTGCTGACTTTCGTTTTTCCACCTCAATGTATACGGTTTTCATAAAAACTATCTGCACTGTTAGCCTTGACAGTTCTCTTTGGTGCCCCTGCCTTGTGAGTACAGTTCTACTGCAGGCCAAAATGTGCTTTAAAACAGTGAGGCCCTGTTTCTTGCATGCTGGGGCCTGTGGAGAAATGCTTTGGGTCAAAACACGAATAATCTGGAGTAGCAGGGAGGTTAATGTGGAGCCCTGTATCACACGGTATAACATTTCAGACAACTGTGGGCCTCAGATGCCACGGTGGTCCAATAAGATTACACCACCTATGTCTACCCAATGACAAAATCACCTGCCAAGATTCTGTCATTAAGTGACATTTGCCGGTATCCTCCAAGCTGTCTGAAACTCCAGGGGGAAGTGGCTAGAAAACACATACAAGTGTGGCCCTTCATTGCTTACCTCCCACATCTGTATTCCTAACAATAAAATATAAGCAAATTCCCCAGCCACAGAATTCTGTGTGAGATTGTATTCAGTATCTTCCCATAGTATTAAGAGGTCTTCAGGGGAGATGTCCACCTTCTCTACCCCCATTCCTGTCCCTGTGCACCAGGGTCTCCTGCCCCCTGCATTCTTTTTCCCCTGGACATTTGGTGTACCTGCAGACTTAGCTAAAACTTATTCAGTTTCAGGGGCCAGAGAACAGCTCAAAGCAGATTAGGTGAAAGATGCCCAGGGTCCAGTTATCTGCAGGAGTCTCACCTTAAACTCAGGACACGGAGATTCAGACGGCAGGATTTAAACTATTTCTCCACCTTTTCAGTATCTTCTGAGTTGGCATCATCATGAGGGAGAGGTTGGTTTTTTTTTTATTATTTTATTTTATTTTTGGACAAACTAAGCGAGGTATATGTTGCCCTTCAGCTTGTTAGCACAGGGAAGAGGACCCATCTGAGTGCCCCTTGAAAGAGGCTGGTTGAATGCCATAATCACCATGTTTGACCCCAATCACGTGCGCCAACAATGCAAGAAAGAGTAGTATAAAGGTCTCCTAGAGGTGGAAGCGGCAATTTCCAAAGGGGGAAAAATTGCAGTGGGAGGAAGAAACCAAGCAAACAAATCAAGTCGTATTCCTGTTTGAGATCGTAACTCAGTACACCTTAATGCTTTTAATCAAGGCCCTTGGTAACTGTGAGTTTCTATTTCTTGAAAAGAGAGTTCAAGCAGAGGCTCTGTGCCAAGTGGCTGTGGTAGTAGGAAGGCGCTGTCTCCCCAGCTGAGGAAACCTCTGCTAGGCTTGATCAACTTTTACGAGGAACAAAATGTTCCATGCGGTCTGCCGTGGGGATCAGCCTGGAGGATCTTGTTAGGGATGGGTAGACACAGTGAGCCAACGTGAAGAACTTTACTGAACCCTTTAAAGGTGTCTTAATTTCCGTGGTTGTTGTTTTTTTTTTAACTTTTATTATTTTCTTTTTTTAATTAATTAATTTATTTTTTATTGAAAAAAAAATTTCTGCCTCCTCCCAGCCTCCCATTTCCCTCCCCTTCCTCCCACTCCTCTCTCCTTCCTCCCACTCCTCTCCCCCTCCCTCTCCAGTCTGAAGAGCAGTCAGGGTTCCCTGCCCTGTGGGAAGTCCAAGGTCCTCCCCACTCCATCCAGGTCTAGGAAGGTGAGCATCCAAACTGGCTAGGCTCCCACAAAGCCAGTACATGCAGTAGGATCAAAACCCAGTGCCATTGTCCTTGGCTTCTCATCAGCCCTCATTGTCTGCCGTGTTCAGAGAGTCCGGTTTTATCCCATGCTTTTTCAGTCCCAGTCCAGCTGGCCTTGATGAGCTCCCAATAGATCAGCCCCACTGTCTCCGTGGGTGGGTGCACCCCTCGTGGTCCTGACTTCCTTGCTCATGTCCTCCCTCCTTCTGCTCCTCATTGAGACCTTGGGAGCTCAGTCCGGTGCTCTAGTGTGGGTCTCTGTCTCTATCTCCATCCATCGCCAGATGAAGGTTCTATGGTGTTATCTAACACCAAGGGCAGCTCCTTCGCACACCTGCTGCACGCTGTCCCATCCCCCGCCCTGCCTCGAAAAGGCAGGGAAGCCGTTCGTTCATGCATGCTCACTGCATGCTTACATCACTCCCTGTCTTCCCCAAAGGTCCACGCCTGCTTTTAGCACCGTGTTGCTCTCAGAGGATTTCAAATCTTTTTCTGCTTCCATGAGAAATATCAGTGAATGGAGAAGAGCCTCTAGTAGATAATGAAGATGCTGAGAGCTTGTTGGCAGGTGTTCGCTGCCAAGGAGATGGAAGAAAGCATTTCATTACTTAGAGATGGTTTAAAGCGTGCTGTGTAGCCTGGCTTGGTGCTTTTGAAATCTCAGCTAGTGTGGGGTTTGCCTCCAAGAATTTTTATTTTGCCCCCTGTGCTTGGGGAGTCTGATGATAAATGCAAAAAGGTCACTAACGCACGGCATCTGAAAATTTCTTTTCCTGTTTTGATCATTTGTCTTGGTGACTTGGAGGCTTCCATAGAGAGCTGCACTTACCACTTGTCAATCACACTGAATTTGCTAAAAAATTTGAACCACATAATGGACAGAGCATTATGTCACTGGAGAGTGGGGCTTCACCCGGGAGATAGTTTTCATTTATCTTCCAAACAAGCAAACAAAACTCAGCCTTTCTATTTCTCAAAGTCTACCGCCTTAAAGACACAGTGACCTGTTCCTGATTTTTTTATGTGCACACACTCCTCTGAGATGAACACCTTTCTAGCTCATGTTAGCAGAATATGCCACCCCAAATCCACCACTTTGGCATGAGGGTTACTTTGAGCTGAAACACTTGAAAAACAGCAGATACGAGAAGGGCAGCCTCAGCTCCTTTCCTCCTTAAAACAGGAGATTAAAAATGTCCAAGGGCAGGGTGCCTATGCACAGAGAGAAAAGAAACATTACTGGGTCATGGCCAAGAAATCTCTGGACAGCCTTTGCTAACTACATTCCTTTAGCCTGCCTACAGAATTGAGTTACATTTCCACAATTAATTGCTCTTTGTTCAAATACAAAAACATCCAGGTCTCGCCACTTCTTTGAAACTTTGTTTCATTAAAAAAGCAATGGTGTCCCATAGCACTTTGATTAAAGGTGTGTGTGCTTTCATCTAATTAATGGGTCTTATGGTCTGTGGGTATAGCTCAGTGGTAGGACATTTGCCTAATTGTATGTGAGGCCCAGATTTGACCCCCAGGATTACAAAAATCAAATTAAATTAAAATCCTATCATGAATTTAATTCTGCGGTCCGACAAAGATCCTGAGAGAGTAAGATTTCTCATCTTTTACACATGCACAACTTTGTAGCATCCTCAAAATTATCATTCGCATAACCCCTCTGGAAGGAAACGAACGGTAACTAAACACCCTGCTAGACCCTGTGCTAGGGACTTAGCAAACACAGCTCAGCTAATTCCTTGAATCCAGGATTAATGGTATCATATTGTTGGTCTGGAAGGTGAGATTTGGAGTGTCAGTAGCTTTTTCAAGTGTGTAGCCTGAATTCCCTGATGCCAAAGCTTTATTTCTCCAAAGTCACCATGTCTACGCTTCGCACATCCACTTCTCTGTGAGTGAAACTAATTAAATGCCTCACAGGGTTGTTGTGGGACTAAAGAAGCAGTATTTGCACTTAGCTTTGTATGTTTGTTTGTTTGTTTGTTTCTTTGTTTTTCGAGACAGGGTTTCTCTGTAGCTTTGGAGCCTATTCTGGAACTAGCTCTTGTAGACCAGGCTGGCCTCGAACTCACAAAGATCTGCCTGCCTCTGCTGGGATTAAAGGCTGTGCGCCACCATCGCCCAGCTACAGTTACCTTTGTAAAGGCATTAGCTGCTGGCATTTGCCATTATCAGTATTATTACTGTCATAGCTTCTGCCCACGGCCTCCATTGTCTATTTGAGGTGGACTTTCTCATTGCAAATTCTAATCTCCACTTTAGTAACCTTGTTCCATGTCCATGTTTTCTCACTGCCTTTCTGGACAGTATGAAGAAAGGTGTTTTAAGACTGAAAAACTGGTGTCTTTCTTCATGTGTTTTGAATCATGATCATCTGTTGTCTGTGTGGGAGTGCTATTAAAAGATGCTGAAGTTTCTAGTCCTGGATGCTAGCCCGACTGCTGAAGCTCCGCGGTACTTTGTGAAGAAATTAACACGGAAAATACCGGCAAGCAGCCTGATTGCCTACAACAGCTCCCATCCTATTTCCCACTTCTCCCTTATCTCCTGGCTGCTGGAATTATTTGGCTTAAGGCACAACAGATCCTGCTGGAAGGACCTTTTGCAGAATTTTAGATTGCAGGAGGCTACTATGAACTTAAATACAGATTTCAATTTGCAGGGGAAGTGAAGCAGATGAATGAGTCACTATAAATAAAAGAGAATGTCATGGTATGATGCTTTATTTAGTTGATCTTAATCCATTTTTGTGTAACTGCAAAATAATATCGTAGAGTGAATAATTTGGAAACAGCAGGGTTGTATTTCAGACATGGCTCTGGAGGTTGGGAGGTCAAGGGCAGGTAGCCACATCTGTTGAGGGTCACTATATCATGAGATGGCGAGAGACTACAATGGCAAAATAGACTCACTCTTGGCCCATTACAGAGAATATGGCATTCATTCACCCAATAAGCAACTGTGCTGTTACATTGAAGATTGCATTTCCAACATGTGAGCTTCGGAGGACACATTCTGACTATGGCAGCCTCTGAAACTGACACCAATGCCTGATAATGTCTTGTTGGATCCTGTGTGGAACAGAAAGTTACTGCTCATAGCTCACTAGGTTTCCGAATACTTGCATCACAATATGGAATGGGATTTTATATTTGCCTTGCAGGTCCCATTATCATTCTGCATTGTCATATTGAATTATAAACAAAAATTTTATGCTGCTTACATTTAATGAAATTTTAATAAGACTATGTTTTGATGTTATTATTCAGATAATGTGATCCAAATTGCTTTCCTCTGAATATATTTGCATTAAAGAGGAAATCAATTTGAGTTCGTTCTTTGAACAGTTTTACCTATTTTCTTTGTAGCTTTAAAAAAGACAGGAAAGCTCAGTTTCCTTGTCAGTAAATGGAGAAGAAACACATTTGCTAAGATCTGTAGCAGCAGTGGCAACAGACTGCTGATGGTTTGAGTTAATGAAATGGCTCATTTTGTCTATTAGAGTTGCGCAATTTAAACCATCTACAAACTGCACACATTGCAAATTGTAAGGGATGCTAGCTCTTCTCTCTTATTGCGACTTTAAAGTTTATGTATTAAGAAAGAAAATCAAGAGATCCACATTATCGCTCCTCCCAATCACTGGTAACATAAATTAAATGATATCCTCTGGAGAGAGCAAGTGTCTCTCGGGGTAGCATTCCTCTAACACCACGTTTCTGCTAAAATTATGGATAGATGTCCAAGGCAGTTTTCTCAAACACGTCTTCCAGAAGGTCAGCTCACATACCAAGATAAAACACATTTTTGGCAATTCTTCTATGTATTTTCTCATACTCATATGGGTGAAGTTTAATGAAGAGAATTGAGTCTGGAAATAGTGGGAGAAATGTTACTTTAGAGAATTATTTCCCTACAGACCTACTCCAAGGGATTGCACAGAAAGTAACAGGCCTGGGGGTATGACTGTGCTTAGGAAGGGCACCCAAACGGAGTCCTCCGGGTCTTTCATGTCCTCATTTGGTACACAAATGAACGGTTTTATTTTATTTCCCAGGTCTTTCTCTAAACTTCATTTAACCCCTCCCCACCGTACCCCACGCATTTATCCTTTGTGCTCCATATACAAATTTCTAATTTAAAAACTATGAAGCGCGCCTAAACCGGTGTGCCCTAGAATCCAGCCGTACACTTGCCGAGGAGTTTGGTTCTTGTTTTCTATTTATATGATTTCATAAACACCATTCGATACTCATTAAAACCGGGGATGGAGAGCCAAGGCCAAGACCTTCCGCATGCGCGGTAGCCGTCCGGATGCCCCGCCCCCCTCAGGCCGACTCCTGGTCGCACCGCTCCGCCTCCGGCACGCAGCGCGCAGGCGACCTGACGTCACGCGCGCGCCGCTCTTCCGCCCTGAACCTTACGGGCGGGCTGCGCACAGGCTTCTGGCCGTTACAGCGAGAGGTGGACGCGGTCAGCTCTCCCCGGTCCGGTGACATGTTGCAGAAGCCCAGGGGCCGCGGCCGGCCCAGCACGCAGACCGATAGGGAGCGGGAGTGGGAAGACGCTGGCGAGGAGGCTCCCAGCACGTCCCGCGGTACGGGCGGCTCGTCCCAGGGCTCCCGCGCCTCCCTGCCGCGCACCCAGAAGCAGCTGGATCTGAAGGTGGCTGACCTGGTGCAGTTTCTGCTGATCAAGGACCAGAAGAAGATCCCCATCAAGCGTGCCGACATCTTGAAGCACGTGGTGGGTGACTACCGAGACGTGTACCCCCACATGCTGAATCTGGCCGCCGAGCGCCTCCAGTACGTGTTCGGGTACAAGCTGGTGGAGCTGGAGCCCAAGAGCCACACCTACATCCTTATCAACATGTTGGAGCCGGTGGAGGAGGACGCCGAAGTGAGGGGCGACCAGGGCACACCCACCACGGGCCTGCTCATGATAGTCTTGGGGCTCATCTTCATGAAAGGCAACACCATCACCGAGACCGAGGTCTGGGACTTTCTGCGGCGTCTCGGGGTGTACCCCACTAAGAAGCATTTAATTTTTGGTGACCCAAAGAAACTCATTACTGAAGACTTCGTGCGGCAGCGTTACCTGGAGTACCGGAGGATCCCCCACACCGATCCTGTGGACTATGAGCTTCAGTGGGGCCCGCGAACCAACCTGGAAACCAGCAAGATGAAAGTTCTTAAGTTCGTGGCCAAAGTCCATAATCAGGACCCCAAAGACTGGCCCACACAATACTGCGAGGCCTTGGCGGATGAGGAGAATAGGGCCAGACCTGCAGCTAGTGCTCCAACCACTCCTCTTGAACTCTTGAGGTGCAGTCTGAGGAACTCCCGAAACCCAGGAGAAAAGAACAGGGCAAGGGGGTTGGAGGAAGCTTGATTCTGCAGAGTGTAAATATCATGTAGCCTTAGGATGTTGTGCATGGTTTTGATGTTTTATTATGGTTTGGGGCTTTAATCTTTCATTGCCGAAGAGATGGGAAAAATCTTTATTGTCTGTTGTTTAAAGCGTTTCCTAGCTTTCTAAACGTAACTGGGAAATTTTATGACGTCAAACATATAAGTTGAACACTTAGGTAAATTGCTTCGATGCTTTCCTAGAAGATAAGGCAGCAAAGTAGCTATTATCTCTTATTATTCTAGTTCATGGGTGGGAGGGAGAAAGAGTCTTTTTGAAATTGCAAATAGAAATACAGTTGGTTTTTTTCTCATGTCTACAAAACTTTAAAAATACATATTTTGTATGGATATGAGCACTGTCTTTGGTTCCAAACAACCTATCTGATGTGTTCTCTGATATTTTTATATTCATAATTATTACTGTTACCCAATGGATGCCATTCTAGGTTTTTTTCTGTTTATAATAAATACTGTGCTTTTGAGTCAGTTCATCATTATTTTTGTTGTTTCTGTGTTAGAAATTGTGACTCTTAAGGAAGTGTCTGATTCTGAACGTTGTTTACCACGATACTAAGGTCAACGGTTGCAGAGGTGCATGAGTGTGTATATTGGAGCAAGTTGTAGGTCTCGGGTTTATAAAACATTGTCACAGTGACTAACCAGGCCTGTTGGGAATCACATTGCCAGTGTGCAAATCCCAGTCCCACCCCAAGGATTTAGCTTGTGTATCTATGGAATGGGCCAAATCCCATATCGAGTATGCCATTGTCGTGAATAGATATGGAAGTTAGTGTAAACCTCAGCAAAGAGCCTGTGTGAATTGAGTCACTTTATACTCTATTTTTACTCTTGATTTTGAGCTTCTTTTTGTTCTTCAGTCATGCTGGGTCACTCCTAGAAGAACCGTCACAAGTTCTGGGGCTCGGAAGTTCTCCCCATTTTCTTTAGCATATTTGAATCGTTCTTTTAAGAGCTCAGTGTAATGTCTGGTGAGGGCAGCCCAGACAGGTCAGTGTGAACAGGTCAACCACAAGATCCCCTGGGCTTTGCAAGTTGTGGCACAGCACAGGTCAGGCTGGTTCCCTGGAGTGAGTTTTGAACTCTCGTCTTAACTGGAGAAAACAATTCTATGTTGCTATAGATGAGCCAGAAGAGACAGGCCCCTTGGAGTTCTTAATAGATTTCAGCCAAACACTAGACACGTGCAGTGAGCACAGTTGTTCTGAGGAGAGTTGCTCTAGGTTCATCATCAAAGGAGGCAGATACTTTCCAAGGGCACAGTGGAGGGCAGGTGACTTTCATCACCCTTGAACTGGAGGTTAATTGTGGTAGTTAGGAGGTGTGGAGGAGTGAGAAGGGCTCCCGAGAGTTGATTTGTGTTGGTAATAGTGTCCTAGTTCGCTTTCTCCTGCTGTGGTGGATACTGTGACCTCGGCAGCTTGGGGAGGGACGTTTATTCCATCGCTGTAGTCCATCACTGCCGGGAGTCTGCGGGGACCTGGAGGCCAGAAATGCTCACTGGCTTGCTCAGCCTGCTTATACAGCTCAGAACCACCTGCCTGTGGATAGCATTGCCCACAGAGAGCTGGGCCTTCCCAAGTCAATCGGAAATCAAGCAAATGCCCCACAGGCCAATCTGATGGCAGCGTTTTCTCCACTGAGGGTCCCTCTTCCCAGATGGCCCTGGCTTATGTCAAATTGACAAAAGCAGTGTGAGCAGATGAGAGATTTTTAAAACAAGGATTAGGTTTTCCTTAAATCCCTCTTTTCTTGGTAAGCATTTTATGTCAGCATATGAATTGCTTCTGCCTACTGGCCCCCTGACCTTTTGGAGTCAGCTTTGAGGTATGTTGTGCGTATGCTGTCATCTGTACCCATAGTCTCAGGTAAAAACTGTCATAAAATAATGGTATCCCAGTTTTCTGAGATCTTCACAGTTGACTCTCTGATTGGTTTACTCCAGATGCGGTGCTACATGAGAGGGTAGATAAGCTCTTACCTCGTTTCTTTCTTACCAGATTCCCGGGCTGCATAGCAAGCCATTATATGTTTTTATAACTTTACTTGTGCGTGCACGTTCATGAGAATACATGGTTTCTTTTTGTGGACTTTCACAGCTTATGTAAGTGTCCTGTGTCCTTGATCACGGCTGTTTTCAACCAACTGTTTTTGGAGTTTATCAGGGTAGATGCATGATCTGATTCATTCGTGTTTATTTCCCTTTCATGATGGGAGAGTAACACCCCCTAACTGCTGGACAGGCGCCTCCCAGCATTCTATTTTGGCCGGCATAGGTGTGCTACCTCAGGAATCCAAGCCAGAAGCTAACAATTACCAGTGATATTTACCAAATGGCTCTCGAGTGCATATCAATCATCTAGACAGTTTTTATTTTGTCTTTGCTACACTCTGAAGCCCTTGTGAGCACTCGGCCTTCACAGCCCTGTAGTGGGTCTGTCATTTATACCTCACTGTGACGCTAGCTTCCGCTCCCCTGTTACTCTCCAATCTGAGCATTAGATTTTAAACATCAAGTGTTCTTTCTGTGCATTGATTTTCAGGAGATTTTTGTAGCCTTAGCATATCAGTTCACTGCTGAATCCAGTTGCCAATACCATCTGGGCTTTTGTTTTGCCATACATATCTGGCTTTAATGTGTCTTAATTGTTAGCATTGTAATCCCTGTATTTTGTACTGTGCTTTGTAAAGTTCTCGCTATTCTTAATTATGAAGGTTTTTTTTTATTTTTGAGAATTTGATACGTGAGTGCTATATTGACATCATTTCTACCCCTCCCCATGCCCACTCCAATTCCTCCTGTCCCCCACCCCCCCCACACACACTGTTTATGTAAGTGCAGCCTGCTGAGAACATTAGACTGACCAATCGGATTAGACAATCAATTAGGGACTTCATCCCTGAAGGAAATTAATTCTCCCTCTCTTCGCCATCATTTAATATCCTGCAGTTCTTCATCTAGGAGTGAGGCCTGTGAGTGTCCCCCATCTGCATTGGTGTGCCAACTGGTATTGTCATGTTGGGGACTTGTTTAGGCAGTCATGTTGTTAAGATTTCATGGGTGCAGCCTCCCCGTCATACATTGAGGAGCCATCTCACGGCAGACATCCTGGTCCTCTGGCTTTTACACTCTTTCTGCCCTCTTTTCTGTGCTGTCCCCTGAGGCCTGGGTGTAGTGGTTGTGTTGTAGATGTGATTGAGATTGAGCACCCAGTGTTGAGCTGTTCTCTGCGTTCTGATCCACTGTAGATTCCTGTGGTCTCCATCTGGTGCCGAAAGAAACGGCGTTGATGAGGGCTGAGGGCTGAGGGCTGCACTTATCTGTGTGCTGAGGATAAGGGTTTAGAATGCAGTCAGGAACTATGGTGATTTAAGAAAGGGACAGGAGTAATTCTTGCCTGGGGTTCTCGTCTTCACCAGCCAAGTTGTTGGCTGGCTTTATAGTATCAAGTATGGCTTCACTCTTACCCTACTGGGTTCAATTATCTTATTAAGTTCAATTAGACAAGTTAGTTATCCCCAAGATAGTGACTGCCACGATTGCACCCTTGGGGATATCTTGCTCTGCTGGGAATTAATCTGGTTCATAGGTGTTACAGTTGGATGGGCTATTTACTGCTTTTCTCCCTTGGCAGTTTGCGTAGCTCCTTTTGGTCCTGTGGACACTAGTCTTCATAGTCTTTAGGGAGAAGGCTTCTAGGTC
>JABTXL010001975.1:3902795-3920044 GCA_025134845.1 Neodon shergylaensis | reverse complement strand
ATCCTCGGTTCCTAATGATACACCACACACACACACACACACACACACACAGAGTTTAGATCCTCGGTTCCTAATGATATACTACATACACACACACACACGCTGAGTTTAGATCCTCGGTTCCTAATGATACACCACACACACACACACACAGAGTTTAGATCCTTGGTTCCTAATGATATACTACATACACACACGCTGAGTTTAGATCCTCGGTTCCTAATGATACACCACACACACGCACACACACACACACACACACACACACATACACACACACATTAAGCTTAGATCCATGGTCCCTAATGATACACAGCGCTACACTACACACACACACACACACACACCAAATCAAACCAAAGCACCTCATTAGTTATCATTGCAGAACACTCAAGAATCAACTTTAAACATCACGATAAACATGGGCCAAAGATGATAAAATACTTATTATTTCAAGAGGGAATTGGGACATTTTTCAGACATTTCTAGTAGAAACTCAAACACTGCAGACCTGTGGGCTGTCAGTAATCCTGAAATATAATTAGAAGTAGATGGGAAAGTTCCTGGTAGCCACGGGTGACAGTTCCATCTCATCAGACAGAATTCCGTTACATTTGCACCGCCAAGAATCATTTGCACTAAATGTCCTTTTCTGTAGCTCGGAATGGCTTAAACCGTCATAATGACAATGAAGGGCAAAGTAGCCCAGAAGGGCGCACTAGGAACCGTTGGGAACTAGTATTTCTCACCTGCTTCAAAGTCTTGACAAGTTTTCCTGGTACTCTGCTTGCTTTGGATCGTATTAGCTTAGATTACTCTTGATCCCAAAGAGGTGTTTTATAAGACTCGGCCTGGTTATCCACTCTGTGGGGCTAATGAATTTGTTAACGTGGAAACTCGTGGATTTAGTATTTTCCCAGCATTTGGGAGGCAGGGGGAGGAGGACTGTGAGTTTGAGGCTGGAATGGGATATGTAGTGAGACCCTATCTGGAGGGGAGAAGAGGGGAGAGGAGGGAAGGAAAGAGGAGGAAAAAGGAGGGGAGGGGAGAGGAGGGGAGAGGAAGGGAGGGAAGAGGAGTGGAGAGGAAAGGAGGGAAAGGAAAAGAAGGGAAGATTTCATAGCTGTCATACCTTATGAACCTTGACTATATTCTGGGTGACCTGATTCAAAGCTTGGAAAATAGACAAGTGAGGCGAGATGAACATTCTAGAATTTGATACTATTGAATGTTCAGTTTTAATAATCATGACAACAGTACTTTAGTAATATTTTTAAAGATGGCTCACAATTCTTCAGAACTACACCCTGAAATATTTAAGGCGTGGCTGTATGAATCCCATTTGTGGCAGAGTATTCCCCATGGAGAGCAGTGAAGAACAGCTGGCCTCAGCTGGTTGATTATTGAGGATGGGCGATGAGTACCCAGGGCCTCTTTATCCGCTTCTCTTTTGCACGTGTACAAAATTTTCTACTCCAAAAACTAAACAAAATCAATTTAACATCCTTCTAATCAATATACTCCTTTCCTCGATCTCGTTTAATAAGTTCTGGCATGTTCCTATTGAGCGTCTGGAATGCATAGTATTTTTGGGTTTCGCTTCTAAAATTTACATCGTAAGTTCCAAAGAAGTGCGTGGTAACTTGCTACGGCTTTTCAGAGTTTTCACTTTTGCTATGTAGGTAATGCTATGTAGGGTAACGCGAAGCTGCCATCTTGAGAAACAATCCCATTCTCCTTTAAAACGTATAAATATTGTTCGCGTAATTACTTCGTCAAGCCAAAGTGTTTGGAAAACCAAGTCATTTTCCCTCGAAGCCTCGCCAAGTGGGTAATCAATTTGTGTTTGGTTTGCTTCCAGATCACCTTCTTCATGCTGCTTTCTGCAGTGTGTGTGATGCTCAACCTCGCTGGCTCCATCCTCTCCTGCCAGAATGCCCAGCTCGTCAGCTCCCTGGAAGGCTGCCAGCTGGTGAGTAGCGCAAGGCAAACTTTGTGCAGAGGTCAGAGGCACGGATGTTACAGGAAGACATTTAAGGGATAATTGTACTGTGTTCTTCAAGTCTCAAAGATGCATTAATTCATTAGCTTTTTAGTTGCTTGATGAATTTCAGTCACATTGATTCACTTCTGTGGATTCTCTTCCTTAAAACATACTCTTGTAAATTATCCCCCTCCACACACACTTTTTTGAGGCAGGATCTCACCAAGGTAGCTATGGCTGGCCTGGGGAATTCATTATGTAGAGACTGGGATAGCCTCAAAGTTTTGAAAATGTTCCCACATCTGCCTCCCAAGTGATGGGATTACAGACACACCCTTATTACAGTTAGTTTTGGCTCTCTCTCTTTCTCTCTCTTCTTCTCTCTCTTGTGTGTGTATGAGTGTATATTGTGTGCCTCTTGTGTGTGTAAGAGTATGTCTGTTGACTATGCCTGTGCATATGTGTGTGCGTGCATGCGTGTACATGTGTGTATGAATATGCATCTTAGTTAGAATTGCTATTGCGTGATGAAACACCATGACTAAAGAAACTCAGGGAAGAACGAGTTTATTTGGAGGATATATCCTGAATCTCAGTCCACTGAGAGAAGCCAAAGCAGGAACTCAAACAAATCAAGAACCCAGAAGTAGGAGCTGATGCAGAGGTCATGGAGGGGTACTGCTTACTGGCTTGTTCCTCATAGCTTGCCTATCCTGCCTTCTTACAGACCGAGGACCACCAGCCCAGGGGTGGCACCGCCCACAATACTCTGGTCCCTCCAACATCAATCACTAATTAAGAAAATGCCCTACAGGCTTACCTATAGCCCAATTTTATGGAAGCAATTTCTTAATCGAGGTTTCCTTCTCTCAGATAACTGAGATAATTCTAGCTTGTGTCAATCTGACATAAAAAAAAAATAGCCAGCACAGTGTGTGTGCTTGTGTGTGTTTGGGATCACGGAGGATAACTGGCACAGCTTCATTGCTAAAGAACTTGCTGAGGTACAGAAACTAACTGTTGGAGTGTAGTCTGAACTGTGTTCTAGGGATCACGGGCTGGATTTTCTCTGCTGTGACATTCACAGCATCATCCTCTGCAGGTGTTGTGTCCCCATGGTTACAAAGAACCCATATAGCCTGGGCTCCACCTTTATCGACAGTGGGGACTTGCCATCCTGCCTCCATAGCTTGGCATCGCCTTGTTCTGAGTACTTCATCCAGCGGACATGGTGTAAGCTAGCCATTTACAGGGGCTTAGGCAATTTTACTTGGGATTCTTATTTTCCTAGGCAAAGCGCTGTGGGAGCCTAAGTGTCTGGGGCACAGAGAAGTGGCAGTGCCTGGCAGCCCAGCTAGAAGTGAAAGCTTACACACAGCCTCTGGGGTTGAAGTGCTGTCCCTCCCAAGCCTTCATGTTAATCTGAGACTGCCCCTGTTTCAGAACATCAAGCACTGGGAGGAAGAAGAGGAGAGTTGGGTCCCTCTGATGAGTGAGAGGAGCATCATGTGCACACAGAGGGCCGCACTGATGCCCTCTCTGGCAGGTATCTCTGGCTAGATGATGCTGCAGAAGCATCGCCATCTGTCTCACTTAGAGGGGATCCAAAGTGTCCCTCTGCCCAGGCATACAGAAGCCAGTCATCTGGCTTAGGGGCTACGTGCATAATAGCAAGAGCTCTGTCACTGGAGTCATGGTCTTCTGTTAATATGATCTGACTTTGCACTGTGCCTATCTCTCCCCCACTTAACTTCCCTTTCCTATTATATGTGGTGTTCCCACCCTCCATTCTTCATAGGGTATTAAATGACATAGAAATCTATATATGAGAAAAGTAGACCCATTTTTCTCCTGTTGAAATAGAAAACAACAAAACTCATTTACAATTTTATCAATCAGTTTACAGTATCTTCTCAGACTTTCCCATACACACCACATGTACATATTACAGTTATATCTATATGTAGTGTGATTGCATATGCTCTAATACCCACGCTGCTTTGTGATTTGCTTTGCAACTAGTCACACTTATTATTTCTACAACTAACTGAATTTAGTAAGATTCCAGAGGTAATTCACCAGCACGAAGTCAGGAGCTGTGACGATCTGTATTGTCAATGTCACAAGGCTTAGAATCTCCTTTGACACAAATTGAAGTTTTTTATCCATGAGTGGTTTTTCTGGATTAGGCTCGTTGAGAAGGGAAGTCCAGTCCTAGATGTGAGCGAACCATTCCATGGGTCACAAGTTGTATTTAAAAAAGGGACTCAACTGAGCATCAGAATTTACCTCTCTCTGCTTTCTGGTTGCTAAGTAGCGAGCAGTCTCTGACTTACTTCTACCATCATGCTTCTTCCACCATAATGGACTGCAGCCTCAGACTGTGAGCCAAAATGACCCATCCTTCCTTGTCTTTGGTGCAACAATGAGGAAAATGGTGGATGTATGATGGATGGCCAACATGCATCCAGTATCTACCCTCCCAGAAAACTTACATGTATGAACACATGAACAGTTGGACACACTGATCTACTTCTGGGCTTTTTTATTCTGTCCCAATTTTGTGTCTGGCCATTTGTTAGTTTCTCTTTCATTTTCTTATTTTTTGAGATAGGGTCTCATTTTGTAGCCCTGGCTGGCTTGAGACTCACTATGTAGACTCACTGGCCTCAAACCCACAGAGACCTGTCTACCTTTACCTCCCAGGTGCTGAGACTTAAAGTATGTATCACATGCCCAGATAATTACCTTCTTGGCTTTTATAACTGGTTGGAAACCCTGTTCCCATACTTATCACAAACACCTAGTCTGCTTCTTAACAGCGTTAGTGCCTGTTCTTAAATTTTAGTCTCCAAAATGAACTTTGAAATTTGGGGGAGTCTAGAATCAAAAGAAAGGATTTGAGATTTTAATTGGGATAGATAACATTTATGCATAGCCTTGAGAACTGATATTAGATAGTTCCTTGTCTTCCCACTCAAGGACACAGGGTATGTTTTGTGTTATCTGAATTTTCTCCACTAATTAATTGTGGGGTTTAGCTCACTTTAGAAAAGCTGGTCCATTACAATATGGACACACAATATTTGTGTCTCTTTTCTATGCATGATTTAAAATCATCTAGTATTCTCTGCATAAAAAAGATCTGTAAGTGAAAGTAATTTTCTTACTCTAAACATCTCGGACACACTCTGTCTTCCAGAAGTAGCATAATAGTTTCTTCTTACCTTTTAGCAATTATTTCATTATTTTCATGTGTGTGTGTGTTATTATTACATGTGTGGCAGTTTACATACGGGTACAGACAACCATGAACTTGCTGACATTTCCTCATGAATTCTTGGAAAGATTTATTTTGCTGGTAAGCAGAAACTGGTGGAGAATTTCTCTGGGCGGGTATGTGGTGTTTTGGTCACTATCACTTCATGAAGGAGTTTAGTCTTCTGGTCAAATGAAAATGTCAGAGAATGTGACCTTTTGTGCATAAATGCAAAGCAGGGATGCTTGACACAAGGGAGCTGGCCTAGGTCCTGCAGGCATGGTTGTGCACAAGAGAGGAACCTCAAACAGGCATGGAGAAGATAAACTCAGAATAGTCTCATGTAATGCACATTCATGCACTCCAGTTTGATAAAGTGAGCTGAGTTTGCAGGGATACCTATAATCCTATCGCTTTGAGGCTTAGATGGAAGAATCACAAGTTGCCTTGGGCTGCCTACTAAGATTTCATTTCAGAAAACTAAGAGTAGTGCTCTTGCTAATAACCTTAAATCCCTGGGTTGAATCTCACAATAGACAGACAGACAGGCAGGCAGGCAGACATACACACACACAAATAAATAGCAAAATTTATGAATTTATTTCTAATTGGTCTTCGAAAACAAGGTACCATGTAACACTTTTGCCAACAATCTGCGACTGTACCTGGTTGCCTAGCCCCGTGCAAATACCTGTGTGTGTTATTAGAAATGTCCTTTGTCAATCTCATTTTATAATTTTCATTTCCTTAATGAAAAATAAGGTTTACATTTTTGTCATTTAAATTTTATGTTGTCAGTGTATTATATTATATTGTCATTTTTTATGATTAATAAACATTATGTCAAGAAGCTAGACTTTATTATATATATTGTAATTGTTCCTTTTTTCTTGAGGCTTGTTATTTACAAGTTGACAATTGCCATGGTGTTATTTTTGGAGGGAAATTTTACGTTATATCCAATTCTTGTCCATCTGCATCCCCTGCTGACTTCCAGATCACCTGGTTTGCCTAGAAAAACCTTCCAACTTTAAGTTTATGAACAATTTTCTCACTTCTCTAAATTTTAGAGATTTTACTTAAATATTGGTAAATTTTGTGGGTCTTGGGTTTATTTTTAAATATTCATTAACTTTATGTGTATGCATATGTGCCTGGGGGTCTATATGTGAACCATGTGAACGCAAGAGCTCTTAGAGCCCAGAAGAGGGCACCAGATCCCCTGGAACCGGCGTTACAGACAGTTGTGAGTTGCTGGGTAGGTGCTGGGACCTGAACCAAGTCCCTCTGCAAGAGCCGCAAGGGCTCTTAACCACAGAGCCACCTGTCTATCCCCTGGGTTTATTTATTTTTTTAATGAACATTAGCGCACCTTTAGTAGTGACCTTAAAGAACACACAGGTGGGCAGCACCTGGAGATGTCGTGGTGGGTGGCACTCTGGGGACAGCTAGGGCACAATTGCCAGCAGAGAGCACAGAAACACTTTCCTCTAAGGTCTCTTTCCTAAGAACCCTCATAGCAGTTAAAAAACCATTTATAGATTTAAAACAAACATGCTGTTTCAATTAAAATCATGGTAAGAGACAAAGAAACATTGCTTTTCAATGTGTCCCCAAATGCCTTCCCATGTTGCTTAACTCCAGACTTGGTGTGCATCAGACTATGACAGCATGAGCTTTGTTTAAATGAAGCGTTGATAATGACCGAATCCTCCCAGTCTGCTTGGAGTTTCTGTCACACCTTTTTTGTGTTTTCAAATGAGAAGTTTAACTGAGAATGCTTTTTCAATGAAATTTGATACATAGGAAGATGATTATCCTGTCTTAAATGAAAAGATACCAGTTCTCATTTTTCCTTTCAAAATGTGAAGTAAAATACAGTTCAAGTCTCATATAGAAGATGCAAGCAACACATGCATTGGATGAAAACTGCAAGTCCCCTCATCTTTCTGCCTCCCACTCCAACCACACAGGCACCTGCTTAATGATATAGACACATCTATATCATTATTTGTGTGCATATATGTGTACACATATGTGTTCAAATATAACACTTTATGTTCAAATGAGGAAGCCCGTGTTGTGGATATCTGTGGGGGATGCTTTTCCCATGCAAGGCTCTGCTTGAGCCTTACCATGTGTGTCTTGGAGACACAGGGTGCTCTGCTCTGCTCTGCGCCACTGTTATTCTACCTTATGAACAAGCACTCCTGTCTGCAGGTCTGAGAAATTTGAATGCAGTCAGGTAATAATTGTTTTAATAAATCAAAAAAATCACTGTAGAGTGCAGTGGATGAATCCATTTGTCCTTGGAATTGCCACAGAAACTAGAAATGCAGGTGAAGGGCGAGGCATCTGTTTGGCTCATTTCGTAAAGCCCCAATCTTGAAATGTGCTGTTTAATGTTTTTCTGCCAACCTAGCACTGTTTGACACATGGTGACAACGATGACCATCATGGCTGCTGTCTGGATTCAGTGCTTGCCATGTGCAAGGAACAGCTCCCAGCCTAACAGTTCTCAACCAGTGCTGTGACCCTTTGATACAGTTCATGTTGTGACCCGGACTATAATTGCGTTGTTATTTCATAACTGTAATTTTGCTACTGTTATGAATTGCAGTGTAACTGATATGCAGGATGCCTGATATGCGACCCCTGTTGAAAGGGTCATTTGACAGGTTGAGAACCATGGCCTCGGCCCCTTGTGTGGATTCTCTTAATTACCTCTGGTCACTCTGAACACAAGACACTGCTGTCCCCTTCTTATAGGCAGGAAAACAAGAGTCCTTGCGAGTTAAGTGTGTAGTTCCAAAGTCATGCAGCTATGCATGCAGTATGGGCATCAAATTCCACTTCTTAACCATTAGCAAATCACTATATTTGGCCTTTAGAATGATGCTGACAATTGAAGGATAGGGAAAGGATGTGAAGTGCTGGACAGTAGAAGGATCTCTAAGACAAGAACTGTTTCTTGTCTATAATTGGGTAGAGTAGATTGTAGAATTAACTAATTTATTTGTTATCTTTCTAATGGTGGGAGTCAGGACCCAGGACGTCACAAATGTGACACAACAAAGGTAAATCTCTGAGTGCGTAGACACCACCTCTCTATAGAACATAGTTTTCAGGAGCCTAAGCTAAAATGGATGTCACAGCAAAGAGGTGTGGAGCCAACCATATATAGCTTTGTAAGAAGCATGAGCATGTCCTTTGTAGTCACATCAAGCCTATAAGAGGGTAAAGGACCCCCCCCCACACACACACAGTAAATAAGAGTATCACATAAGCCTATAAGAGGGTAAAGGGCAACCCCCTCCGAGTAAACAATAGCATGGTTTCCATTGTTTTCCCACAGCTATACCAGTGGTTTGGGTTCTTTTAAATTAGCCTGATCACACCGCAGGGATAGTGTGATCTGTCCTTGTTAGCTGTGAAGCCGGGGTGTCCCTATCCTTCCTGTGACCATGGTATTACACACTAATTGGATGCTTCTCCATTCCCTGGCCAGGCTTTCGGGTCTGCACCTGTGTCCCCCAGAACAAAAGAGGTGGCCCAGGAGTCCTGACGTGTGCGCAGCCATTTGGATGCGGAAGCAGCAGCTGCCTCCTCCCTTCTGCCCGATGAGCTGAACCTCAGACTTTCTCTCTCTGTGCCTCCCACGTATGGTGCCTGATTTCTCTGTTCAGAGTGCAGCCTGTTTCCTGGGAGTAATTGGTAAAGGACTCTTGTTTCCACCCAGGGAAGCAGGTGGCAACAGAAAATCAAGCATTGTATAACACCATGAGAAGCCTTGGTGTACGTGGCTATTATAATTTCTATACCACCGCCCCTCCCCCCCCATTTTTTGAGATCTCATTATATCCTAGGCTGACTTTGAACTCACAGTGTAGCCAGAGAGGACCATAAGCATCTGCTTCCACCTCCCTGAGTGTTGGGATTACAGGCACATTCCACCCTGCTTTATATTTTATTTTTAATATAATTTAATTTGTTCTAGTAAATATTATCACATGCATAAAACAAAGAAAATGTCAGTACTTAGTCAACTTTTTCCCCCACATTGTATTAGACATTTTATAGTATAAAACATCAATACCCTTTTTAGGAATAGTTTTTGTAGTGTATTGAACCACAGAGAGTAACACACATCTGTCTCTAAATACTGTGATTCTTTAAAGGATATAAATTTCTTTTTGAAAGGACTATATTAGGACAGGAAAGTCAGTCTAATGGGATTACCTTATGATGATGGTTAATTGAAGATCTTTAGAATTTTCAAAAATTAAACTGAAGTTAGAATATTTGGTTAGTGGTACACAGGCAATTTCACCCAGTTTGATACTTGAGACCAGACTATAAAAGTTATCAGCTGGGCGGTTGTGGCACATGCCTTTAATCCCAGCACTTGGGGAGGCAGAAACAGGTCGATCTCTGTGAGTTTGAGGCCAACTTAGTCTACAAGAGCTAATTCCAGGACAGGTTCCGAAGCTACAGAGAAACCCTGTCCAAAAAAAAAAAAGTGAGAAAAATCACTCTTTTCTTTAGAAAAGAAGCAAATGTAGATACCTTTTAATATTCCCAGAGATTAAAACAACAACACAAACGTTAAATTAAAACAAAAAAAAGAAAATCAAAGATTAGCCTTATTTGATAATTAAAACACCTGCTCAGTAATAATGTGAAATAAATATAATTAATTGTGGTCAGCAACACCAAACTCATTAGCCCAACACATAAGCATGTATTTTAGAATATAGGCTTTCAAACCGTATGCTTCTAATTTATGCAATTAACTACTAACCACCACCACCTGGTTCCTGTACTGTACACTCTTATACTAGTGGGCTCACTTGTCCTAGCTGGTCCGTATCGTAGCCCACAAGGGTCACAGCTGGGTTAGACTTCTGATACTTTTCTCGCAGAGCAGGTGACTAGCACTTCTCAGCACTAGGGAAGTTAGGCAGCAGGATGGAAGCTTCCAGCTAAGTTCCAACTAATTTCTCTATGTCCTGCCACCAAAGGGTTTAGTGTTTTCAGCCACATGGTCTTAATGTCTGGTTCTGTTAGGCAACCAAGAGCAGTGACATAGCCTATGTTGTTTAGAGGGCCACTGAGGCCGCCATGACCAACAACATGTAGGAAGTATCCCCTACCTGGCCCTGGAGATTTTATTTAATAACCTATGGTCTCCGAAAGGGGCATTATGCATGCGTGCAAGTCACCTCTGTTCACATGCTTTTCTAAGAATTATATATTTAAAATATGCCTTCAAGGTTTACATATGTCTTTTTCATATATCCTTACTGTTGGTTGAACTTTTGCCCTATTGGTCTCTTCTCTATCCCCTCCTCCACCTCCACTTAAATCTTCCCACCCCTGGTAACCCTACTTTCATATCGCATGGGTTCTACCATGCCCCTTCCCTCAAAGCCCCACCTAACACTTCTTTATGAGTATCTTGTCCTCTACGTGTGTTCCAAGTGAAACACACAAGTCTAAGAACTTGAAGCTAAGGTTTGCATCTGAGAAAAAGAATGTGGCGTTTGTCTTCTGGGCCTGGGCTACTGCATTCAGGATATCTTCTGGTTCAAGTCCCTGTGAACACATCTCACTTTTGTCTACAGCTGAATAAGATTTCGTTTTACGTACCCCAATTTCAGTATTCATTCCTAAACTGATGCATATCTAGGTTGCTTATATCTTCTGTTTACTATGGATAGAGCAGTAATGAACTCAGTTGAGTGAATGAATATCTCTGCCATAGACGATGGAGTCTTTTCAGTGTATGCCCAGGTGTGCTATAACTGGGCCATATGACAGTTCTATTTTTAGCTTTTTGAGAAACCTCCACACTGATCTTCATAGTGCTTGCACCAGGTTACACTCCTACCAACCTTGCCAAACTTTGTTTTCATCTGTTTTCTAGGCCATTCTGACTGAGGTTGTTGGGGAGGATGTTGTGTACGTATCGGTTAGGTTCACCTTACCTATGATGTCATTTAATTCCAGTGTTTTTTCATTTGTTTTTCTGACTATTTCATCTGTCTAATGGTGGGTATGGGTACTGAAGTCACTATCATTGTGTTGGATTAACCTGAATCTTCCTATGTAATACTATTTGCTCTTTTGAAATTGAGAGTCCCTGTGTTTGGTGAGTGTATATTTAGAACTGTAATTTTTTTCTAATGGATTTTTTTCCATGGTCAGTATGAAGTGACCTTCTTTGTATCTTCAAACTTGATTTAGTTTGAAGTCTGCTTTGTCACATTAGAATAGCCACACCGTGGGCTTGTCTCCTGGTTGCATTTGCTTGGAACCCCCATTTTTCATTCTTTCACCCTAAAATAATGTTTATCTTAACGGTAAGGTGTGTTTCTTGGAGGAAGCAAAAAGGAAAATTCTGGTGTATAGTCTAGTCTTCTACTCTGTGTCTTCTGATAGGAAAACTTAGATCGCTTATATTCAGAGTTATCGCTAGAAGATGTGCATTGGTATCTGTCATTCTGTTGAATTGGTAATGCTTTGTTCTCCTAATCCTCTTTGACTTAATGATGATCTTAGCATTGTTTTCCTCGTAGTGTCTTCTGTGTGTATCTTTCTCTTCACCTCGAAGTATTTCTTCCAGTATCATCTATGGGTGGTCATAAATTCCTTCACTTGTGTTTATTGTAGGAAGTTTTTCCTTCTCTTTCAATCGTAAGGATAGTTTTTCGGGGCTTATTAGGCTAGATTGACAGTTGTGGTCCTTTGGACTATAAAATACATCTGTCTAAGCTCTTCTGGGTTTTAAGCTTTCCACTGAAGATTCAGCTGTTCTGTGGGTAGCTGCCTATGTGTGACTTGACCCTACTCTCTTACAGCTTTAAATACACTTTTTTTTGCTTTCATATATTCAGTGTTTTAACTCCAACATGATGTGGAGAGTTTCTCTTCTGGTCCTGCGTATTTGCTATTCTCTGTGCCTCTTGTGCAGGGATCACCCTCTCTTCATACATTAGAATATTTCTTCTGAAATATTTACTGAAAATATTTTCTCTGCCCTTGGAATGAAATTCTCCTTCTTTTATGCTCGAAGTGGTAGAGTTTGCTTTTTCATGGCATACAAAGATCTCGCATGCTCTGTTGATACATAAGAAGCATGGGCTATAAGTGCATAGTATTCTTTAATAAACATGTTAGGATATTTTTATATATTTTAAATATCTGTGCTCTTTTACATGCAGGATTTTTGTCTACTATCCACACTGATCATTTGTCTATTTTGTTTTTTCTATTTTTCATTGGAATATGAAGATGAGTGGGTTTATTATGGTAAACTAGATATGATATAAAAGATCCATTTTAACTATTTTACTTATAAAAATGGTGCCATTAAGAACATTCATGCCACATGCAACTATAACATCTCCCCATTTCCAAAATTTTGTCGTAACCTCAAAGAGAAACTTGGTGTCATGTAGCAGTATGTCTTCATGACCTTCCAGCCCCTGGGAATTCTGTTTCTGTCTTGTGATGGCCATTCCAGGTAATTCATCTAAGTGGAGTTACACAGTTTATATCCTTTTTTTAGCTAACTTTTTTTGGTCTGTTTTAAGGTCTTTTTCTTCTTTTTTATTAGTAAAGTTTTGTGGGAGGTATTTGTGGTCCTACTGACATCTCTCATATAAAAATAAAATTCACACTATGACTTGGACATGCAGAATGGTGTACTTTGTTGTCTGTAACTCACCTCCACATGGGAAGACGAAATGAGTGTGGTTCAGTCTGTTGGTCTAAAACAGTGTCTGCAGATGGACTCTCTCCAGGAGGCTGCCAGCCCTTTACCCTCTTTCCTTCAGCTCTTCTTTCTCTCTGGTAGTTCCTGGGCATGGGGAGGAGACTGAGAATCTTGGAAGTGCTGTGTGCCACCCACACAGAGCCGGATACCATTGTGGACAGGAGGTTTGGCTCGAGTTTGGCATCTCAGGCAGAAGATCAGGCTCCTGCCATGGGCATCGCTCTCCAGGTGCTTACAGACAGACCTCAGACTTCCTCTAAAGCCATTAAGCCTCTGCCTTGTGCTCAGTCTGGCAGAGGCATGAGGTACCCACCTTTCTCTTTCTAAAACATCAGCTCTGGGGTCGCATCCTTATCACTTGCCTGCATGCCTGTTCTGCAAGCTGCCCCCAAATATTCTCATGTCTGTATCCAACACGGGGCTCTGGCAGCAGCTCAGGAGACATTTGTTGAGTGGTGATTCAGACAGAATATTCATGGCAAATTCTGTGTGACAGTCCAGCAGGTAGCTGAAGTGGCCTAATTCACTTCCTTAGTCCATTTTGTGTGTTTTGTGTGTGTGTGTGTGTGTGTGCGCGTGTTTTCAGCACCTATTGTTTTCATGGTCCATTTACTCTCTAGACTGCTGCTGGGCCTGTCAGTGTCAGGAGCATAGTTGGGGACACTTGGTGGCACATCTTGAGGAGGACCTTAGTCTTCGGACTGTCTCATTTTATTCAGAGCCAGGTCATTTCTCTCTGAGGCTCACGGCAGCATTTACTACCAGTGTTCTCATCTCAGCACCGAAAACACCCAGTAACCAAGCCAACACCAATTACATAGCCACATCTCTCAGAAGAGCCCCTCAGTAACCAGGGAAACCCTGATTTAGCTTCCTGACCATGAATAGTAAATTAGAAGAGGACACATCCTCAGGCTGGGGCAGTTAGACGTGCCTGGCTCTGAGGGTAAAGAAAAACTTGATTGGCAGTCTTTGGAGTCTTGCTAGCCATTGCTTTCATCATGGGCTTTGGAACTGCTAAAGGCTGTTTGTTTGTTTGATTGATTGATTGTTAATTATACTAAATATGGGTCAGGAATGGTCTTGGATTTTCTTGGCCTCGTGAGAAATTTAGTATTTTACTTCAACTGGTGCTCTGTTATAGTGATACATAATTTTTCTTTTGGGTATATCATTATACCCAGAAGTTATACTTTATCACTGAGTGATTTTGCCTTGCTGTGGACAAATAGATATCATGGCAAAAATGAAGATTTGAAAGTTGATTCCAAACTCAAAAGTTTCCTTGCAGAGAAAATACTCCTAACAGAATAAAAGTCAATAAAATAACGTGGCAACAATTGAGGTAAATGTTTCTCAGTGTGTTGGACCTGTGTCTATGCTGTCCTCTTGCCCATTGGATGGCGCATTCTGACCCAGGGAAGACCCCCGTATCTGGCACATTCCTGGTGCTGGGTAACAAGATAGAGTGTTATGACTCACCTGCCTCAGAAAGAGCTCATGTTGCAATGGGGCAGCGTTATGTAAACTGCTCGCAGGAGAGAGGCAGCGGAATGCCTGCAGGCCAGGCGCTTCTGAGCAGGCCTGTGAACTAGGGCTCCACAGGTGCCTGGGAGAGGCCCAGGGCTAACTTGTGTGGTCTGGGAACTGAAGGGAAGGCCTTGTGGTCAGGGAGAAGGAAGCACAGAGTGAGGGGCTGCAAGCCTGCCGCTCCGACCTCCCTGAGTCTAGGCAAGGCTTCCTCACTAGGTCCAAGGTCCCGAGTTTACTTCTGCTGCATCTGCCTGGCAGCACACACAGTATGCTGCCCTCTGGTGGGATTTCTTCTCTGTGATCCCAGGGCTGGGGCCCTTAGATCTTTCCAGTGTCTCTCCAGCCACTAGAGAACCAAAGGCAAAGGTAGGAGGACACGTGTCAGCCTCTCTCGCACAATGCTCACTGGGGCATAGAAGGAACTAGAAGGGGGACTACCGTCTACCTCAGTGACAGGAACTAGGATAAATCTCTTAGCATTCCAAGGAGCCCCCACATCACTGTGTGTGGTCCAGTTCACACCTGTTGGGCTGGATCACACCAGTGTTTCAAGTTAGTGGCTGTCTGCCTGCGTGGGCAAGCCTTGGACTTTGCTGAATCCCAGTTGGGACTTCACCCTCGCCAGTCCTCTGTCAACTGAGAGCTCTCCAGAGAACTGCCTTTAATTTGTTAGGGTTTGTGGAATGTCTTGGGTTGAGAAGTCCCCCATTTAGGGGATTGAGAGAGGGCTGCAGGCACTGGGTGATGCCCCTGTTCCCTCTGCCTCTAACATGAAGCAAGGACACTGCTGTAGCCAGGTGCCCTGAGTGGGTGTTGTGTCTAGCAGGGCTTTTAAATTCTACTATTTTATTTTTAATTTATTTATTTTATGTTTGGGTGTTTTGTCTGTATGTATGTTTATGTACCACATGCCTGCCTGGTGCCAGAGGACAGAAGAGGGTGTCAGATTGCCCAGAATCTGGAGTTACAGATAGTTGTCAGTCACTGTGTGGGTGCTAAGAATCGTACCAGGGCCTTCTGGAAGAGTTTCAAGTGCTTTTAACCACAGAGTCATCTCTCTATCACCTTTAACAGGACTTTATTATTTGCTAGTGTGTGTGTGTGTGTGTGTGTGTGTGTGTGTGAGAGAGAGAGAGAGAGAGAGAGAGAGAGAGAGAGAGAGAATCAAGTGCTTTTAACCACCGAGCCATCTCTCTGTCCCCTTTAACGGGGATTTAATGTTTGCTAAAGTGTCTGTGTGTCTGTGAGAGAGAGGGGGGGAGAGAGATCATCGTCCTTGTGTGGATTCTTGGCTCACTTTTAGATGGCATGAAACTGACAGCCAGGCCCTATAACTGATACAACCCCCATACTGTGTCTGTCTCCCTGGATCCCTTAATGTGTCCTTAAAGGACAGGAGTCTACTATGGGAACACAGCAGAGAGATGGGAGAGGATACCTCACCTCTTGAAGTAGAGACATCTGTGAGGGCCACAGACTCAGGGCAGCTGGAGCCAGGAAGCCTCATCTTGTCCCCCTGGCCCAAGGTAGGTCAACCAGTTGATCATTCTGCCCAACTTCTTTATTTAGCGTGTTTGTGATACTTAACTCCATCAATGACCCAGAACCCAACTACCGCTGGTTCTGCAGCTTCAGATCCAAGCACCCTAAG
Source organism: Neodon shergylaensis (assembly GCA_025134845.1). NCBI lineage: Eukaryota > Metazoa > Chordata > Mammalia > Rodentia > Cricetidae > Neodon > Neodon shergylaensis. The sequence goes on along the minus strand of JABTXL010001975.1, from coordinate 3,903,840 downwards.
TTCATGAACACTCCAACAATACCCAGCACTTAGGAGCCTAAGACAGGAGGACTTTGAGTCAAGGCCAGCATGAGCTACATGAACTCCTGGCCCAAAAGGCAAAAACAAGTTCCAGAACATTCCAGAAGATTAAACTCTAGTCTGCTTTAGACCAAGTACTGAGAGTACTTATACTGAGTCCATGTACCTGAAATATGTAGGCATTGTATTCATTCCATATCATAAGTAACCCAGAGATTATTTAAAATAGACAGGTACAGTTCATATGCAAATACTATACCATTTTCTGGGAAGGACTCGAGCATTCTGGGATTGGAATTGGGCATGTCCTAGAGTCCCACAATTCCATGGGCATGGAGGAACGGCTTTAATTTATAGGAACTGTGTAAGTGTTTCCAGTTTTCCCAGAAGTACATTCACTTCTGTGAGCCGTGCTTTCCCGTGGAGAACTCTGACGGGCATTAAACTGTACTACATTATTAAGTTCAAGACTAGGAAAGGACCATAAAAATGTGCTTTATTGTGTTTTATTATTTACAGTCTAGGAAGGAAGGGATGCCACTTGGCAGGCAGGCCTTTGTATCTGTGACTAGAGGACCAAGAGGGACCCGAGCACTAGGGAACCTTGGTCCTGCTGTGCCTCGTACAAATGAAGTCCAGCACCAGGAGGGCAGGCTTCTTATCAAGATTCCCCTGGCTCCTCACACTGCACTTCTTGTGTGGGCTTTTACAATGGAGGCACAGAAAAGAAGAAGAAGAGGGAGGGTGGGATAAGCTTGATTTTTTTTTTTTTAACCTAGAATGTCATCAGTCAGAAAAATTTGAGCTGGGCAGTCATTTTGAAGCTTTGGCGTTTGTTTGTTGAGGCAAGGACTCCTGTGTGGGCTATAGTTCAGGAAGGCATTGAACTTCTGGTCCTCCTGCCTCCCTAATCATTAGCCTTTGAGAAACACTAGTGAATTTGACTGTGAACCTAGGCATCTCACTGTTTTCCTTTTCTTCTTCTTCTTCTTCTTCTTCTTCTTCTTCTTCTTCTTCTTCTTCT